>JAFVLL020012414.1:0-18364 GCA_021397915.2 Tor tambroides | reverse complement strand
TGAACTATGGCAGATCAAATCAAGAACAAACCTTGATCTGCCAGCACCCCTTAATATGGTCCGTGGCGTCAACAAAAACCTGCACATTACTGTAGCACCAACATTTGGCCCCATAGTCACATATTGACTAGGTAGTATTTCTATTAAAAAAAAAAAAAAGAAAGTAAGAAAAGAGAGATAAAGAATACAACTAAAACAAATAAAATTATCATAATCAGTAAGCGATACTGTATGCACAATGAACTATGAATTAAGAAGTGAACATTAAAGTGAACAGTGAAAGACACAGTCACCTAAACATTTAGAGCATCTCTTCTCCGATTAGACAGCAAATGCCCAGCTGAAGCTCACTGAGAGTTGGTGGATGAAAGGGATCTGAGAAAAACTCTTGCTTCTTCTGGGGAGTGTAGCATTTTAGGTTCACCTTGATTGAGAATGACCTTCAGCGTTGCAGGATAAAGGAGAAAATTCTGGATGCCAGCTTCTCTCATCTCAAAAAATCAGCGAAAAGAGGCCAAACGTACGGAGCTCTACTCAAGTGCGACTAGGTTCATGAGCGCGTCACGTGACTCCCGGGAAATCACACTCTTGGAGGTGCTCTGGAAGTGCGGACTCTTGGGGGCGCTCTGGAAGCGCGGAGCTGGACGGGACCAGCAGAGACATAGGAGATGACGGAGGGCTGGACGGGACCAGTGGAGACGAAGGAGGGCTCTTGCGAGGAGCGGGCACTGGAGGGCGCTCTGGGGTAAGGAGAGGTACCGTATCCAGGAGCTCTGGGGCTGGAGCTGGTGGGCTTGAGTGAGCCGCGAACGGCGGCGGGCTTGAGGGAGCCGCGGACAGCGGCCTGGATTTCCCCGCGAATGGCGGCCGGGATTTCCCCGCGAATGGCTGGCTTGGGTGGACCGCGAACGGCGGCCGAGATTTCCCCGCGAACGGCGGGCTTGGGGGAACCGCGAACGGTGGCCGGGATTTCCCCGCAAACGGCGGGCTTGAGTGAGCTGCGAATGGCGGCCTTGACTTCGCCACAGATGGTGGCCTTGAGTTCCCCGCGAACGGCGGGCTTGGGTGAGCCGCGAACAGCAGCTGGGATTTCCCCGAGAACGGCGGGCTTCACTGAGCCGTGAATGGCGGCCTTGACTTCGTCACAGACGGTGGCCTTGAGTTCCCTGCGAACGGCAGGCTTGGGTGAGCCGCGAACGGCAGCCTGGATTTCCCCGCGAACGGCGGCCTGGATTTCCCCATGAACGGTGGGCTTGGGTGAGCGTGAGCTATGTCTTCCATGCTGCGGAGAGGACAAAAAGGTAAACAAAAAACTTGAAAAAAAATGGCGAAAACAAAACGGGGGGAATGACACCACTCACTTGATTTAACGGTCTGCTGTTCTGTCAGGGTGCGCGGGGAACAAAGGAGCGAGGAGACACAGAGAATTCTTCCAAACACAAATCTTTACTTTCAACAAGGTTACAAGGAGCACAGGCAAGGAAGACATTCAAATGACATTTACAGCAGCAGACAAGAACCAAGGGGCAGAACAGGAAAAACCAAATAAGGGCACATAGGAACTAAACTGGAACACACACACATGACAATGTACAGGTCACTGGTGTTTGGTGATGAGTTTTTGGCTCAAGGTCTGCCTTTACAGTCACACCAGAGGTGTTAAACTGGGATTAGGACTTGGTTTTATGCAGACCAGTCAAGTTCTTCCACACTGACTGAATCAATTTTCTTTTTGAACCTTGCCATATACACAGAGGCATTGTCATGTTATAATAGAAAAGGGTCCTGTCCAAACTGTTGCTATAAATTTAGAAGCACACAATTCCCTAGAATATCATTATATGCTTAAACATTAAGATTTGTACTTATGGTAATTACTAAAGTAGTCAAACCTGTTCATTAGAAGGAGGCGACCCAATACTTTTGGCAAAATAGTGTATTTCTGATGTGCAGCAAAAAATAATTGAGCTTCACAAATTAGTGAAGTGGCTGTAAGAAAAGAGCTAGAGCAGTGAAAATTCCCATTTCCTCCATCAGGGCAATAATTAAGAATTTCCAATCAAAAGAAAATGTTATGAATCTGCCTGTAAGAGGACATGTGTCTATATCGTCCTAATGCACAGTGAGGAGGAGAATTTGAGTGGCAAAAGACTCTTCAAAGACCACAGCTGGAGAATTGTAGAGAAAGGTCGATTTTTGGAGTCAGAAAACCTTAAAAAAATGGTCAAACAGCCCCTACATCACCACATGTTGTTCGGGAGGGTTTCAAGAAAGATTCTCCTCATTCATCCAAAAACAATCTCCAGCATATTCAGTTGTCAGACACGACTGGAACTTCAAATGGGACTGGCTTCTATTGTCAGATGAAACTAAAATATGATCTTTTAGCAGCAAACACTCAAGATGGGTTTGGTGCACACAGGGATAAAAAAGTACCCCATGTGTACAATGAAATATACTGCTGTATTTTTAATGTGTGCCTATATTTCTGCTGGAGGTCCTGGACATCTTGTTTAGATACATGGCATCATGGATTCTATCAAATACCAACAGATAAAATACCAACAAGTGACTGACTCTGTTAGAAATCTTATAATGGGCCATGTTTGGATCTTCCAACCGGACAATAATCCAAACACAAACCTAAAAAACAACACAAAAATGGGTCACTGGGCACAAAACCAAGCTTCTGCTATGGCCATTCCAGTCCCCTGACCTGAACCCGGTAGAAAATGAGTGAGGTGAACTGAAGAGAAGATGCACCGTCATGGAGCTGTGAATCTGAAGGATCTGGAGATATTCTGGATGAAGGAATGGTCTCTGATCTCTTGTCAGGTGTTCTCTGACCTCATCAGGCATTATAGGAGAAAATTTAGAGCTGTTAAACTGGCAAATGGAGGTTTCAAAAAGTATTGAATAAAAGGGTGCCGTTATTTGTGGCCAATGTGTATTAGAGAAAAACATTTATTTGATAATGATATTTCCTCCCATTTTAAATTCTTATTCTCCAATGAAAGGTTAGATTTTTTTGAATTTTTTTAAATAAAAGATTAAAAGGATTAACAATGCAGATTAATTTTCACAGCCGCCTTTGATCATATTTACCAAGGGTGCCAATTGTCACGTGTGTGTTCCAGTTTAGTTCCTGTCTGACCTAATTTGGTATTTCCTGTTCTAGTTTAGTTTTTCTTCGTTCATTTGTATAACCTGTTTTGTATTAATCTTGTTTGCTCCTTGATTTCCATTCCTTTATAAGTCCTGTGTTCTCCCTTAGTCTTTGTCTGCTGTTAAATGTCATCCTGATGTGTGTACCTGTGTTCCTTACCTTTTGAAGTCATTAAAGACTGTCATATTGAAGCTTATCTCCGTGTCTCCTCCCTCCTTCATCCCCGTGAAACCCTGACAGAACAGTAGACCTACAAAGGAAGTGAGTGGCGCCTGTCCCCCCCTTTTGTTTTTGCCATTTTTTCAAGTTTTTTGTTTGCCTTTTTGCCCTCTCGGGGGCATGGACACCGCCACCCGTTTCGCCACCCTAGCCCGTCTGAATCTCCCCTTGTATGATTATGGCAGGGAGTTCTGTAAGCTCGCCGCGGCGACGGCATGGGATGACACCACGCTGAATCGTTTGTTCTGGCTCGGAGCCAATTTCCATCACACCGTGGACCTCCCAGACACCACTGGACTAAATTGGAGAGAAGGGATCTTCCGGTGTCTGGGAAGTGTCCGGGCTCGAGCCAGAATCAGCCCACCGCCGTTCGCGGCCAATGCAAGTCCGCTCCTCCAGGGCCCGCTCCAGTGCCCGCTCCTCCAGAGTGCCCCCAAGTGTCTGCTCCTCCAGAGCGCCCATCAGACCATGATTTCCCCAAGAACATTTTTTTGGGGGGGGGCCATATAGCCATAGGCCACGGACCCTGACACGAAGGCCAAGGCCACGGACCCTGACCCGCCATGGCTCCCTGAGACTCCTGATCCGCCATGGCCGCCTGAATCCCCTGATCCGCCATGGCTGCCTGAATCCCCTGATCCGCCATGGCTGCCTGAATCCCCTGATCCGCCATGGCCGCCTGAGACCACTGATCCGCCATGGTTGCCTGAATCCCCTGATCCGCCATGGCCGCCTAAGACCCCTGACCTGCCCTGGAGGCCTCTCCAGTATCCTGCCCTGGACCGGCCTCTAGAGCGCCCGCTCCCCCTCCCCAGTAGTATTGTTACGGCTCAGGACGCGCCTACCGGGAGGGCGATCTGTCATGTGTGTGTTCCAGTTTAATTCCTGCGTGCCCTTATTTGGTTTTTCCTGTTCTCGTTTGGTTCCCATTCTGTTCAATTAGTTTCCAGCCATGTTTTGATTATGTTCCAGGTGTGTATCATTAGTTCTGTCTATTTATAGTGTGTTCTGCCCCTTGGTTCTTGTCTGCTGTTGTAAATGTCATTTGAATGTCTTCCCTGCCTGTGCTCCTTGTAACCTTGTTGAAAGTAAAGATTTGTGTTTGGAATAATTCTCCGTGTCTGTCCTTCGTTCCCCGCGCACCCTGACATACATATGGGTACAGTCATTTTAGACACTTCCAAAACTGTTGCAACAGAAATAATTTTTAAAAATATGAAATATGTTCCCATTGTTGTTGCCACAGATTTGGAAGTGCATTTTTCTGTTCTAAAGAAGGGGGTGTCACAATACTTTTGTCTATGTAGTGTACGTAAGCACACAATTTCCTAGAATATCATTATATGCTTTAACATTAAGATTTGTACTCATAGAAATTACTAAAGTAGTCAAACCTGTTCATTAGAAGGGGCGACCCAATACTTTTGGCAATATAATGTATATTCTTTGGTTTTTCTCATTGTGATGGATGATTAAGGGAATTTGGGCTTTGTTTACCCTCCTATTTATATTTCTGTGAAACAGGAAGCCATCGCTGGATAATTTCATGTTCATAAATACCCTGGAGTGCTCAAAATTGTGAATATGAATGTAAATATATTTCAGAGATATTTTACTCATAAGAATTTCTAGGCATACCGATATTTGTGTCCAACGTGTATTTGAGAAAAACATTTATTTCATAATGAGATTTTCCTCCATTTTCAATTGTTTTAGTTCAATGAAAGGTTAGATTTTTGTGATTTTTTTTAAAATAAAAGATCAAAAGGATTAATAATGCAGGTTTATTTTCAGAGCCTTCTTTGATCATATTTACCAAGGGTGCCAATAATTCTGACCACGACTGTACATTCTTTGATTGTAAACTGCTTTAATTTGGAGCGAGAGATAAGGGGGATCTTCATGCATCAGATATGTCACTTTGCTCACAGCTGATTGGTCCAGTTTGGGTTTGCAAACTCTAACTCAGAAAAAAACCTGCTCTGGAGTAGGGTAGCCGTGTAGTGTAAGTTACCATGATGACGAAACCCACTCAAAACCAACCCATCTTCTTGTGCCCGAAAACTTAGAGTTTGCTCAAACTAAACGTGAGCTTACCTGGGTAAAACTAAAACTGGCTTTGTGCTACAGGCCACTGCTGTTTGCCTGCAACAGTAATGTACTTGTGCGTTTACTTAAAATTTATGCACAAAGCAGAGATAATTGTATGTTTCTGCTATTTTATGATTCTCATCCTGCAAGCCGAGCCACTGGTTGATGCCGTTTCTGAATGTATCCACCATGTGCGTGTAAAATCCTTTGTTTTTTCTTTGTTTATGGACATGAGATGCTTATAGGATAGTTTTGAAGGAGGTCTGGCTGTAAGTTCCTCTTCTTCATTACTCGGTAGTGACGACAAGGGCACAGACATCTTGGACACATGTTTACATGTTCTGAGAAGTGTCGACCTTGTTGGTCTAGCGGAAAGCACGTGACGCGAAGCCTCATCACTCACGTTCATGTTCATCACATCACTCACATGCGAGGAAGGAGCTATTGCCGACTTTAAACTCTAAAAAAAAAAAATACATTACACATGGAGAAGTTTTATTTTCTCGCTCAAAACCAATAGATATTTTTATTGGAATTAAAAGAATTTAGTGCCCCCATAGGCAGAAATCCCGGTGGTCGGGGGGACAAGACCCCCCCATCTGAGGGTTGTCCCCCCTAAAAATATGATTAAAAAAAATCACGCTATGTATTGTAAATAATGTTTTATACTTAAAATAATTGTGTAAGTAGTAAAACAACACAAACAGGGCAAAAATGCATTTTAAGTTTAGAAACATTTTGAGTCTCCTCCTCCCTTGCCTCACAGTTCTTTGGTCCAAATGCTTTCCTCTTTTATATCACACACACAAGTCTGGTGAGAGAGAACAAAGTCTCAATAGTTGTGGAACTCCAGTAAGCATAAGGCTGTGTATATACATATCATATTCCTCTGTGTATATACATACCAGAATCAGAATCAGAAAGAGCTTTATTGCCAAGTGTGTTTACACACACAAGGAATTTGTCTTGGTGTTAGGAGCTTCTAGTGCATAATTAAGGTAATAAAAACACTAATAATGAAGAGAATAGACAATAAATTATAAATAACAACAGTAATGAAAAAGACAAATATACAGAAAAGAAAAAATGTCCATAGACAGAACTGTGAATGTGCATATGTCTTATGTACGGATGAGGGTTTGATGAGTTATTTACAGATGTACAGTACTGGGGTGTGTTATGTGTTGTTCAGGTGGGATATGGCCTGGGGGAAAAAACTGTTCTTGTGTCTGGCTGTTCTGATGCTCAGTGATCTGTAGCGCCGGCCAGAGGGCATCAGTTCAAAGAGAGAGTGAGCTGGGTGTGAGGGGTCCAGAGTGACTTTCTTAGCCCTTTTCCTCACTCTGGAGATATAAAGATCTTGGAGGTTGGGTAGAGGGGCACCGATAATCCTCTCAGCAGTCCTGACTGTCCGTTGTAGTCTTCTGATGTCTGTTTTGGTAGCTGAGCCAAACCAAACAGTTATAGATGAACACAGGACAGATTCAATGATGGCAGAGTAGAACTGTTTCAGCAGCTCCTGTGGCAGGTTGAACTTCCTTAGCTGGCGGAGGAAATGGGCCTTTTTCACAATAGAGTCAATATGAATGTCCCACTTCAGGTCCTGGGAGATGGTGGTGCCCAGGAACCTGAATGACTCTACTGCAGCCACAGTGCTGTCCATGATGGTGAGTGGGGGGAGTGCAGGGGGGTTCCTCCTGAAGTCTACTATCATCTCCACTGTTTTGAGCGTGTTGAGCTCCAAGTTGTTGTGACTGCACCAGACAGCCAGCTGCTCAACCTCCTGTCTGTAAGCAGACTCGTCTCCGTCCTTGATGAGGCCGATGACTGTAGTGTCGTCTGCAAACTTCAGGAGCTTGACAGAGGGGTCATTAGATGTGCAGTCATTCGTGTAAAGGGAGAAGAGCAGTGGGGAGAGAACACATCCCTGAGGAGCTCCAGTGCTGATGGTGAGGGTCCTGGATGTGAGTTTGCCCAGCCTCACTAGCTGCTGCCTGTCCTTACAAGTACAATTTTAATTGTATTATTTGTGTCCCCTTCAAAAACTGCTCTTGAGAAATTTTATGTATATTGTTCCCCCCTACTGTTAGATGAAATTTACGCCCCTGAGTGCCCCATGTATGGGAACGGGGTTAAACGAAAACGGCTTCGCCTTATGGTCTAAAAGAGACAGCAGAGAAGAGTGAGCACGTCTTCACCTCAGCAGCAAACCAATCTCGCATTCTCGCATCAAAATAAGTGCTACAGGTGTTAAATCTTAGATTTTTCTTATTCTTGGAACAAAATTAATGCTTAAGGTTGATTTAATATTACTCTTAATGAAAAAAAAAAAATTCCCACACTCAACATCAGCGATAGTAGCCAGTAGCCTACAATGACAAAGTTGCTTATTAAACCCAAATTTTTTTAATGAACCGAATGAAGACTGACGTACAAGTAAATAAAAGGTTTTTGGATTTTCCCCTTATTTCAAATGAATGCTTAGTTTATGGTTCATTATTATTAATATTAAATGTATTATTTTAATTAATTTGTATTAATTTATTTCTATATTTATTATTAATAAAAAAATAAAGTAAAATAGTGCAATGACATATTCACTTATTTTAAACTTTGAACTTTTATTAGCCTAACAAAATGAATAAGGATAATATGTTTTACCTGCGTTGTAACACAAATAGCCTAAATAATGTAGAGCCCTGCAAAAGGCCTCCAATCTAGGCCCTTGTCAGACAGCTTATCAGAATTCTTCAGCCCAAGTCCGACTGGAGCCTGTGTCTTTTCTCACTTCCCATGTTATACACAGCTGCTGTTGCAACCATTAAAATAGTTCAGTTTTGTTTTTAATGGCAAAGTGATTCTATTTATTTTCATTTGTTTATTAAGTTAATTTAGAAATATAGCCTATTTGGAACATTTTTTTTTTTGGTTAAACTTTATTTTGATAGTCCGCTTTAGACATGCTACTAACTATAAGTAACTTTGTAACTACATCAACTAATTCTCATTAATTTGCAACTACATATCTACTAACTCTCAGAGTAGACTGTTAGGGTAGGTTTAGGGTTGGTAGAATAAGTTTCTCATTGTCAGTATGTTGTGGACCCATCAAAATATAGTGTTAGCAAATATTAAGCAGACAGTCTACTAATAGTCTAATGACTGCTAGTTGACATGAAGTTGCAAAGTTACTTGCTGTTAGTAGAATGTCTAAAGTAGACTATCGAAATAAAGTGTTACCTTTTTTTAAATTCAAGTTTTTTGTTTTTTTTTAAGTAATGCCAAGCGGCCAGCGGCAGACAGTGAGTTGATAGCCTTCTCAAATTATCACAACTTGCCTAAAATAAAATCTATAGATATAAAACACTTCAAATATATAGTTTAAACGTTTAACCTAAAAAAAAAAGTTCACTATTCGACACATCTCCAATTGTTTGTGCAATGTGGAAGCTAAAGCGTGCTGTACAGGATCACTTGCATTTTTTCTTAATAAAAGTGAAAACAACTTAAAAGATGCTGCAATTTTTGCTCATACAGATGAGTAATACATCATTCTGCACTGTAAAGGGTCTACTTTTATTTATGTGTGCTCACAACAAAACATTGTGCTTTAAAATAAAGAAAGCAAACAGGATACGCAAACAGCCTTCATGCTTTCAATGTGGAGCTAGCCACAGCTAGACAGACCTTCTTCTCAAACCTTATAAACAGTCATTTAAACAACACTCGCACTCTTTTTGCGACTGTTGAGAGACTGACAAACCCCCAAGTCAGATTCCCAGTGAAATGCTCTCCGACAGCAAATGCAATGAGTTTGCTTCCTTCTTTTCTGAGAAGATCAATAATATCAGAAAGGAGATTGGCACATCTTCAAGTTATGCAGAGGTCACACAGATTCGACCGCAATTTCAAGAAGAAGTGACTATGTCTGTTTTTGAAGCAATTGATAGCAAAATTTTGGAAGCTACAACCTGCTATCTTGACACACTTCCCACATCTTTTTTCAAAAGTGTGCTTAACTGTTTAGAAGCTGATCTCTTAGAAGTGGTGAATGCCTCACTTCTTTCTGGGACTTTTCCAAACTCCCTTAAAATGTCGGGGCAGTCGTGGCATAGAGAGTCGAACTTGTAACCCGAAGGTCGCGGGTTTGAGTCTCATGTCCGGCAGGGATTGTAGGTGGAGGGAGTGAATGTCCAGCACTCTCTCCACCCTCAATACCACGACTGAGGTGAGACCCTTGAGCAAGGCACCAAACCCCCAACTGCTCACCGGGCGCCGCAGCATAAATGGTGTGTTCACTTCTCACTGCTGTGTGTGTGCACTTGGATGGGTTAAATGGAGAGCACAAATTCTGAGAATGGGTCACCATACTTGGCCACATGTCACGTCCTTTCCTTTCCTTCCTTTCCTTAAAACTGCAGTTGTTAAGCCCCTTCTGAAAAAGCGCAATCTTGATAACACCATATTGAGCAACTATAGACCAATATCAAATCTTCCTTTCATAGGTAAGATTATTGAAAAGGTAGTTTTTAATCAGCTGAACAACTACTTAAACTCAAATGGATACCTGGACAATTTTCAGTCTTGTTTCTGACCGAATCACAGCACAGAGACAGCGCTTATTCAGATAATATATGATATTCACATTAATTCTGATTCCGGCAAAATATCAGTGCTGGTACTACTAGGTCTTAGTGCTGTGTTTGACACTGTCGATCATAACATACTTCTAGAGAGACAGGAAAACTGGGTCGGGCTTTCTGGGATGATACTCAAATGGTTCAGGTCATACTTAGAAGGGAGAGGTTATTATGTGAGTATAGGAGAGCATAAGTCTAAGTGGACGTCCTTGACATGCAGAGTCCCACAAGGTTCAATTCTTGCACCACTCTTGTTTAGCCTGTATATGCTCCCACTAAGTCAAATAATGAGAAAGAACCAAATTGGCTATCACAGCTATGATGATGATACCCAGATTTACCTAGCCTTATCTCCAAATGATTATAGCCCCATTGACTCCCTCCACCAATGCATTGATGAAATTATCAGTTGGAGTGCCAGAACTTTCTTCAGTTAAACAAGGAGAAAACTGAAGTCATTGCATTTGGAAACAAAGACGAATTTCTCAAGGTGAATGCATACCTTGACTCTAGGGGTCAAACAACTAAAAATCAAGTCAAGAATCTAGGTGTGATTCTGGAGACAGACCTTAGTTTCAGTAGTCATGTCAAAGCAGTAACAAAATCAGCGTAATATCATCTCAAAAACATTGCAAGAATTAGATGTTTTGTTTCCAGTCAAGACTTGGAGAAACTTGTTCATGCCTTTATCACAAGCAGGGTGGTTTATTGTAATGGTCTCCTCACCGGCCTTCCAAAGAAAACCATTAGACAGCTGCAGCTCATCCAAAATGCTGCTGCCAGGATTCTGACTAGAACCAGAAAATCTGAGCATATCACACCAGTCCTCAGGTCCTTACACTGGCTTCCAGTTACATTTAAGATTGATTTTAAAGTACTTTTACTCGTTTATAAATCGCTCAATGGCATAGGACCCAAATACATTGCAGATATGCTCACTGAATATAAACCTAACAGACCACTCAGATCATTAGGATCGAGTCAGTTAGAAATACCAAGGGTTCACACAAAACAAGGGGAGTCCGCTTTTAGCTATTATGCCGCCCGCAGTTGGAACCAGCTTCCAGAAGAGATCAGATGTGCTAAAACATTAGCCACATTTAAATCCAGACTCAAAACTCATCTGTTTAGCTGTGCATTTGTTGAATGAGCACTGTGCTATGTCCGAACTGACTGCACTGCATTTTATGTATAATCATTTCTATTTTTAACTGTTTTAAATTCATTTTAAATCAATTTCTATATCATTTTAAAATTCCTTGTTTTTATTATTATTTTTAATTCCTTGTTTTTATTGCTGTGATTATTATTTTTAATGACTATTTCACTTTCTTTTATGTAAAGCACTTTGAATTACCACTGTGTATGAAATGTGCTATATAAATAAACTTGCCTTGCCTTGCCTTGATGGTGAGATGGCGAGTCAGGATCGACTTGTGACACTGGCTCAGAAAACACTAGTTTATTATTAAATAATTCAAATATCTCCTTACTATTTCCCCCTGACTGTTAATAGAGGATGCTCCTGTACTGCCTCCTCCACACCACCAGAGTGAACCTTCTCCTGAATATTGACTGTTTCCCATTTGGACTTTGTTTCCCATCATCCCTCATACCTGGGACTGACCACACCCATACACCTGCATCTCATTACATCCATACAATATAAACTATACACTCACACCAGCTCTTTGCGAAGTCTCGATTTGCCCCAGATGTCACTACAAGGGATGTGCCCGAATCCGAATATGGTATTCAGAAAGGTAATGATGTGTACTATGCCAACCGTAAAGGGAATAAATACGATATATACGATAAAAATATATTTCAGTGTTTTCAGGGAGCCGTTATTAATATGCGGGACATTGAAATCACTTAAGAATGCCCGTTTGCTTTTTACTTTCACTTTTGAGATTCACAATCACACGCAGCCTAATCTACTAAGGAGCGGCACTACTTACCACACATTTCACAAAATTAGATGTTTGTCAGTGGTGCTCAGGATCTGCAAATCATTCGGCATCGTCCTATCGGTTATCTCTCCTTACCTCTCTCTGTTTATGTGGTAAGTGAAATTTTATGTACTAGGCTACTGCTAGTAAGCGGCTAACCATGTCCCTTTTGTAACTCCGTAGAAAGCATTATTTGTTTTCCGTGCCTTTCCGAATACGGATTCGCTATTCGGGCACATCCCTAGTCACTACTGAGCATTTTTCTGTGTTATTGCCTACCTGTGTTAGACCTTGGACTGTTTATTGTTTCCTGATTGCTCCCTGCCCTGACCTCGGATTGTTTGCTTGGACTGTGATTGTTTGCCGCCTGTCTAGACCTCCTACCTGTTCTCTGGACTCGGTATGTTAGAATAGAATAGAACTTTATTGTCATTGTTTAGGAACAACAAAATACAGTTTAGCAGCTCTTCAGATTAGCAGGTAACACACAGAGTATGACATTGTTTATGAACAACACTGTTTACAAGTTAGACATTATAAACAGATAGCAACATTCAAGACAAGGACATAAATACAAAAAAAATATAAATATAATAGCAAATATAAATATAACATGCAGGGGTACATAAACAGCTGTTATAACTATCGATGTAAACTCTCTGGGCAAGTAGAAGGGTCTGCACTGTAGCATCAAATATTCTAAGTCCAGGTCGCAGTGATTGTCTCTGACTGTGGCATTTACACACTAGTTATTGTTCGTGTAAATACAGAGACCCCTTCCTTTTTTTCTTACCGGAGTGAATGGTCCAATCTGCTCTGAAAACAGCATGGCCTGCTAGCTCGATAGTGGCATCCAGGGTGTTTTGATCCAGCCGAGTCTCTGTTATAATCATCGCACAGTAATTCAAGCAGTTCAAGGTAATCCGCAATCACAGTTCGTCAATTTTGTTGTTGAGCGATCGTGTGTTAGCGAGAAAAAGACTAGGAATGGCCGGTTTATACAGTTTAGCCTTTAGCTTAGCTTGCAGGCTACCCCGCTTACCCCTTTTCTACTTTCTTTACCTCAACCATATGCGTCGTCTTAGCGGGGGAATGGTGAGCTTACCGCTCCGAGGATAGCGTCGGATCTCCGGAGGAATAAAGTCCCAGCTATTATTATTTGAAACGTCGTGATTATTGTCCACAAGCAGAAGTATTTAGGCTCTGCTGTACTGTGTATGTGCATACACTAGTGTAAATATAAAAACATGCAGAATAAACATGAAAAAACACAAAATAACTGCTAAAACTTGGAGAGTGCTGGGCCGCTGCGACTGGTCTCACTGCCATCTTGCCATCTTGATTACTTCCGCCGATTACTGTTAGCCGCCAGCCTTGACCATTGCCTGTCCCACATTTCTGTCTCTGCCTTTCCTCAACTGTTGCTATTGCTGGTGATCGACCCTGTATTGTCTGACTACTCTATAATAAAGCTGCACATGGATCAAAACCCTTCTGACTCGTCACAACGACACATACATGGTAATTTCTTGTTTTTTTTTTTTTTGCTTTTTTTTTTACTTATTTTAAATCTCTGGTAGGGTCAGCCCTAGTTTTAGTCCAGTCCTCTTTTTTTACTAACTCTTCCAGCTGCTATGACACGAAAAGCCCGCCCCTATAGGGGCGTATAAGTTGGGCCCGGGCTGAAATGCAGGGCTCTAAAATAATGGTCTTTGGATTTCCCCTTACCTTAAAACGATCGTCGTTTGTGGTTCATTATTAGCCTATTAATTAAAACACATCTGTCATAAAATACAATGGCAAATTCACATATATTAAACATCTAACTTTTATTAACAAAACGAATAAGATGAATATTGCCTACTTGAGTTGTAACCCAAATAAATAAGGTAGTTTCCCTTGTTTAAAACGACTGCTTAGTTTGTGGTTCATTGTTTTGTTCTTTTGTTAGTTTTTTTTTTTTTTAAATAAAAACAGCAACAGTAAAGACAAACTCACTTATATTAAATGAAGAAATGAAACTTTTATTTATATTATTATAATATATTTATACATGTTCCTGCGGCTATGCATAGATGTTAAAGGGGACCTATTATGCTCCTTTTTACAAGATGTAAAATAAGTCTCTGATGTCCCCAGAGTGTGTATGTGAAGTTTTAGCTCAAAATACCTGACAGATAATTTTTTTTATAGCTTGTTAAAATTGCCACTTTTAGGGTGTGAGCCAAACGCTCTGTATTTGAGTGTGTTGCTTTAATGCAAATGAGCTGGTGCTCCCGGAGAAGAGGGTGGAGCTTCAGGAGCTCGAGCTCCCGCATTAGCAGTGCTAGCCTTTTCAAATAAACATTCCACGATTACAAGCCTGTTATCTTTACAGAAAACGTGCTCCGTTTCAAAGTCAGTCATCTGATTGTACTGTGCATAATAAATTTGCGTTTATGAATTGCACAGACAGGGAGCACAGCGCGCTAAAAATAATGACATAGCTGGTCTCATGGTGCATGGCATGCTATCACAAACTTTATAAGTCCCACTCATGATTATGAGCTCAACACACTCGAGCGATCGACTCACATTGCTTTCATATGCAACTTTTAACTACCACATTCCTATTCACGATCATTCATGGGCAGCACCAGTGAGAACAGACAGAGACGATGGTAGCTTTAGCATCATTAGCCTTACAGAGTGCCAAGAAGCTCTTTCAGAAGGGCATTTTAGAAAACAAACGCATGATACTTACTTTGTCTGGAGCTGACGTTCACGCACGAAGTGTTGGATCCCTACACGTATTGGGACTTTACCGATTTTTTCAGGGACATTTCCTTAGACAATGAAATTTAACCACAGTGTCCTCAGCGGCTCAGATGAGGGGAGATTATGGCGACTCCTATGTTCGTTAGTGCATCCCAAAACACAACATTTGAAAAGCCTCTTTGGTGCTGACATTGTATATCTGCAGCAGCTACAGTAATCAGTAATGTTAATGGCGGAGGCGGACGCAGCTTCTCACTCAGGGCTGTGTCTATGCTTATAGGGCAGCGTCACTAATGGGCGAGACTTTTCCCCCTTGGTGACGTGAACAGAGGGAGAATCTGAAACAGCTCATTCTGAGAGGCTGTTTATGATTTTTTTAGATTATAAATAAATGAGTGGGTGGATTTTTACCATCATAGGCTCGATGTTTTCACACACTGCAGCCACACAACTGTGTTCAAACACCTTATAAAAGTGATTTTTGCATAATAGGTCCCCTTTAAATGCAGTCATACCATGTAATAACATTTAGCCTACATATAGCCTATCTGTAATGGAGCCGACGAGACGTGAGGCGTGCGGATCCATTTGCAAGCTTTTATTAAAAAATATGGTCAAACACAGGCAGGATCAAACATCAGTAGACAGATATGTCGAGGGCATGACACAAGAGTATTCCGAGAGCATGCGTGGGTCGTCAATCGGTGAACAGTATCCAAAGGGCTAGACAATAGGGGTAATCCGAGTACACAAGCAATAATCCAAACAGGAGCAAACAGAGTCCAAATGGCAAGACGATAGGACAATCCAAAAACACAAAAGCAATAATCAAAATGCAGGTAAACAGGCTTGGCAAGACAAAGATTAAGAAACTAGGAAAGGCTCCGTAAAGTAGCTATCAGCAATGACTGTGATAAACGCAAAACAATACTTGGCGATCTGACTGAGGAAGTCCATGGCTTAAGTAAGGCGGGTAATGGGAATCAGCGGTGAGATCAGTGCAATCAGCTGTGTGTGTCGTCAGTGCAATGAATGATGGGAATTGTAGTCTGAGGTGACGTGTAACAGGTAGTGTAATGCAAGAGTCAATGTGGTGAGGGAGTGACCTCTGGTGGTGAGTGAACGGAAGTTCATAGACCGGACTCGTGGCAGAGCCTCCCCCCAAGGAGCGGCTTCCAGACGCTCCTAACTTAATACAATCCAGGAGGGCAGTGGAGCGGAGGCGGAACAGGGGGAGGGACGGAGGGCAAGGTCCATGTGGAAGTGGAGAGACTAGGGACTGAGGCAGAGCTGGCAGGACAGAGGACCAAGGCGGAGCAGAAAACCAGAGTGAAACCGACAGAGCCAGAGACCAGGACAGGGCTGACAGAGCAGGGGCCCACCAGGGCGGAGCAGATGGAACAGGAGTCCACCAGGGCGGAGCAGAAGATCTCCACGGCAGAGCAGGCGGAGCAGAAGACCACCACGCCGGAGCTGAAGACCACCATACCTGAGCAGAAGACCACCTGACCTGAGCAGACGAAGCAGAAGGCCACCAGAGCGGGACAGAAGACCACCAGACTGGAGCAGAAGACCATGGCATAGACCGAGATCTAGGGAGAGCAGAGACAGACAACACAGGCAGTGCATTCACAGTCTCAGGGACCGTGGCAGGGAACACAAAACAATCATCAATGGGTTTGCTGTCTGAAACTGGACAGAATGACAGTTCATAAACAGGATTGCAGACTAGGGCTGGTAAGGCAGACGGTTCAACTGACACACTTGCAGGAACAGAACAAGCAGCCAGTTCATGAATAGTCTCTATGGCAGTGACAGAGTTAACATGAAAGACATGGGATGCATTTATAGTCTCTGGTCTCTATACAGGTGGAGTTAAGGGTGCAAAGGTGGGTTTTTGAGCTGTGACAGACAGGGCTGAAAGTTCCATTTTAATTTCATTGAGAGTGGTCGGACAGACAAACCGCTCAGCATTGGGTATATTGGCAAAGGCTGATTGGGTTGACAGTTCACAATTAGATTCATGGGCTGCTATGGAATAGACTGACAGCTCAAGATTAGTTGCATTAACTGAAGCTGGACTGGTAGACATATCAGTGACTGAAACTGGACAGACGGGTGCTTCAACATCAGATACATTGTCTAGGACAGGACTGACAGAAAGTTCATTAAACATATTAATTGACATGGGACAGACAGATGGCTCAACATTAAATAGTTTGAGGGAAACAGGACTGACAGATAAGGCTGAGAGTCTAAAGGCAGCTTCTTCAGCTGGTTCGGAACAAAACAAAAGTTCATAATTGGCCTCCATGGCCGGCTCAGGACAGGACGAGAGTTCATAACCAGCCCCCATGGCTGGGTCAGGACATGACAAAGGTTCATAACTGGCCTCCATGGCCGGTTCAGAGCAAGGCAGAAGTTCACAGATGGCCTCCATAGCCGTGACAGGGCAGAACGAGGATTCACAGACGGCCTCAATAGCCGTGACAGGGCAGGATGAGGATACGGAGACGACCTCCCTAGCCATGACAGGGCAGGCAGAGAGATCGTAGATGGATACCACTGACACCTCTGGAGGTTCTGCAGCAGGTGCCGCCACCTCTGGAGGTTCTACAGCAGTACCATTAGGAAACAGGGTGAGTTCATTACCAGGACTGGTACGGCACTCATCTACGGTTCCTTCGACCGTGACATGACGGGCTGAAAGTGTATTGTTGGGCGCCACCACCACGCAAGGAGCTGAAGCGAGCACCGCTGCTTCGAAAGGTTCTGCAGCATGCGCCGCCACCTCTGGAGAAACTGCAGCAGGCACTATCACTTCGGGGGACACAGTGGGCGCCACTACCTCAAGAGGTTCTGCAGCATCAGCCGCCACCTCTAGAGAAACCATAGTGGACACTGCCACCTTGGGAGGTTCTGAGGTGGTGTACGCAGCCCAAACACACCAAAAAGCGATCCCCATCATGGGAAGCGCTTCAGTCAGGGGAATCAGTTCAGGAACAGGAGGGCTAAAGTGAGTGGGTTTGGGGATACCAGCTGCACGTGCAGACACCAGCGGTGCATCCCTCACACTGGATACCAGACTAGGATACCGAGGAACTGACCTTGAATATCTGGGTGTGGCAGACAGGACATGACAAGACTCTGGCTGATCAGCTGTGATGTGACGAGGTTCTGGATGAACAGCTGTGACGTGACGTGACTCTGGCTGATCAGCAGTGACGTGACGTGACTCTGGATGGTCAGCGGTGACGTGACGTGACGTGACTCTGGATGGTCAGCGGTGACGTGACGTGACTCTGGAAGATCCGCTGAGACTTGATGGGATTCTGGAAGATCCGCTGAGACGTGACGAGACTGGATGGTCAGCGGTGACATGAAGAGACTCTGGATGGTCAGCAGTGATGTGAAGAGACTCTGGATGGTCAGCAGAGACGTGAAGAGACTCTGGATGGTCAGCGGAGACGTGAAGAGACTCTGGAAGATCCACTGAGACGTGATGAGACTCTGGATGGTCAGCGGTGACATGAAGAGAC
>JAFVLL020012413.1:0-44091 GCA_021397915.2 Tor tambroides | reverse complement strand
CCAAAGGGAGGTTTTTGGAGATTTTTGTCAGGTTTACCTCACTTTTGGGTACAAATTTGTCCCCAAAATATGGTTAAGTAGGTACACACACACACGCACACTTGTTTTGCTATCCTTGTAGGGACTCTCATAGGCATAATGTTGTTCTGCTGTACAGACCGTATTTTCTATCGTCCTACACCAACCCTACACCTAAACCTACCCCTTACAGGAAAATTTTCTGCATTTTTACATTTTCAAAAAAACTTCATTCTGTGTGATTTATAAGCTTGTTTACCCGTGGGGACCTCAATTTAGGTCCCCACCGTGACCCAAGTCCCCATGAGGCTGTGTGTATTCAGGTCTAAGTCCCCACCAGGATAGAAAAAACAAGTACACGCACACACACACACACACACACCCCCCTCCCTCTTATTCAATCAGCGCTTCCAGCTAAAACACCTCAGAACCTTCTTTTTTTGTTGTTTGGACTACTCTCCTGGCAGTATACTAAGGAGAACGGTTATATTTATTTTCACATTCACATTCTCAATTTCTCAAAGGTTTATTGGCATGCTGTTAAAAGTGTGTTGTTGCCAAAACACCTACATGACTTTTTTAAATGTACACTTCCAGTTTTGGGTCAGTAAGATTTTTGTCTTTACTTTTATTCAGCAAGAATTGAATTAGTCAAAAGAGAGTAAACAAAAGATTTCTATTTCAAATAAATACTGTTCTTTTGAATTTTTTTACTCATCAAAGAAAAAAAATTGTGAATATTAAAAATTGTGAAGAAATATTGAGCGGCACAACTGTTTTCAACATTGATAATAGGCTAATAATAATGTTTCTTGAGCAGCAAATCAGCATATTAGAATGAGTTCTGAAGGATCATGTGACACTGAAGACTGGAGTAATGATGCTGAAAAATTCAACTTTGCACCACAGGAATAAATTTCACTATAAAACATATTAAAATGGAAGTTATTTACAGTTTTTCTCAATCGATTTGACACGTCTCCAAACTCAGGTCACTGTTCTCAAAACAATTAACATAGTGATCTGAAAACTTTGTAATTGTCCTAAACAGATTGTACATTTTCATTCATTTCATACAAATTACAAATCATGCAAATACTTTTCTCAAAACAATGTGCACAAAACTCTCAAATGTTTTCACTATAGTTAGTCAATCTGACACTTTTCTCCAATACAGTGTACTTGTTCTCAAAACAATTAACACAGTTATCCAAACACAAAATTATCTTAAGTTTGGAGACGTGTCAAATCGATTGAGAAAAACTGTAATACAATCAACAATACTTTAAAATAGGAAAAAGGAAATCAAGATACTTCCTGGTAGATTTTTGTGAGTTACATAGAGAATTGTGTGAAATTGAAAACTGAGTCAAAGTCCGAGAATTAGTACATGGTTTTGCAGATTTGGTGTGTGGTTCTGGTGTTTGAGTGTCAGGTTTCAGAAATTGTGTGACAAGTAAAGATTTTTTGTGTAAGCGGTTGTAATAAACTGTAAAGGCCGATATTATACAAAGGTCATACTATCTTAATCAAAAGTGACATTATTAAAACACATTTTAGGCTTAATATTAAGAAATGTGCATTGTAGTACTTCAAATAAAGTTTAATTATAATTTTTATATCAGTAAGTCAATATGTCAGTAAATATTTTAATAGATTTGAACTATACTTAGTATGAAATAAATATATTTGAAATACATTACTTTTCATACTAGGGATATTAAAAATATCTGATTGTTTTCCATGGTTAATGATAAAGATTCTCCATTCACTGTAATTGCATTGAAAGAGCAAACAAGCAAGCAAAAAAACTCAAGTCATACAGGTTTTGAATGACATGAGGGTGGGTAAATAGTGATAGAATTTAATTTTTTGGTGCACTAATCCTTTAAGTAAGATGAGAAATGGTTTTAATCCTAACAGAGAGAGGACATTAGCCTTGTAAGATTAGTCCCACAGTAGGCAATGATCCGGTGCAGCGTTCAGGCCATTTCCCTTTACACCAGAAAAGGATATATAAAGGAGCACTTAGATAATAGAGGAACAGCCTATTAATTTCAGGTATTCACTTCATTTAGTGATTATTTTTTGAAGGTAACACTTTACAACAAGGTTTAATTCGTTAATGTATTAGGTATTATGAAATAACAATATACAATACTTTTACAGGACATGTAAATCTAGGTTAATGTTAATTACTGCATGTTAATACATTTTTAGCTTGTCAAAATAATGTTCATCAATGAACTGACAATCACAATAGAAATGTTATACGACTACTACAAATTTAATGAACTGATTTAGAGCACAAAAGAATAGTAATTTAAATGCCATAAAAATGTTTGTTTGTTTATTGTTGTTTATGATACCTAATACATGTATACAACCAAACCAAATGGAAATATGATGTGAAACATCACAAATGACTTTGTTAAATGCAAATTCCAAATGAACTCCAGATGAACAGGCAAACAAAGACGGAAAATTAGCTATTGTAGTTCAGTTTTCTACCCAGTCTCTTTTACTCTGTCTATGTACAGTCTTTTCCTGGACTGCCCAACAGCTAGTATAATCCTCCCCTGACCTCTTAAACCTCTTGTAGAATCTTAAAGAATTTACAAGACCATTTGGCGTCTAATTACCACAAACAAGCAGATCGAAATATTTCGTCCTCTCTGTCCTGGGGAAGAGAGTTCTTTCACCCTGCATTGATGAAGCTCTGAAGTGACAGCCCAGGGGAATGCTTTATTTTTGTGATGTGTAAAGCAATAGTAGACCCTCTCTCTCTCTCTGTCTGTTTTAGATCTCTCTCTCCTCATTTTACTCTGTCTGTGTGTGGTGAAGCCATTTGTCAGTGGTGTGATGGTATTTTTGCCTCAACATGTCTCCTGTCACAGTCTATAGAGGCTGTAAATCATACGGCATACAAGCGCCAAAATAAACACATTTCCACGTTGCATATTTCAGACCAAAAAAAAAAAGAAAAAAAAAAAAAAAGAATCATATCATGATTACATACTTGTTAAAATCTTATTTTTTCTTATACCTCTTTTCAGGTGCTGATAAATTGTGTAGGCCTGCCTAGAATAAAGTAAGGTGCCCTTACAATCACTGCAAAAACAACCTCAAATTCAAATATTGCTTTCATAAAAAAGTAATATGATAAAATGAATAAATAGTATGAATAAACAGTAAATTGTAAGAAAATAATAATTAGAGTAAACTGTTCTTTCACGAAGTAGTACTTCAATATTGTTGATATATTAAATATAAATAATTTCATGGCCTTTTTAAAAACAGTTATAAGAAGTAAATATTACAGTTTTTTTCAATTGTTTACACACTGAAATAAAAATTTTCACACAATTTGCAAAATTCTACTCCAATGAGCAAAACACCTCCACAGATTTGCACAACATTACACACAATGTCTGCTTCACCCTTTTTGCAAAACATTACACACAGTGATTTGTAAAACTCTACACACATTTTCACACCTTAGACACAGATAAGGATTGTGAGGTTACTTCCTTGTCATTACAAAGCCCCGGATTGCCAATGACCACACTAATGAACGAATTGGATAATCACATCCACCAGGTGTGGAAGCACACATGTGCTAATTTGAAAACGCAGCACTCAGGTGTGCTATAAAAGGCAGCAGGTGAGTTCACCTGTCTTCAACAAAAATGGAAGGAGCTAGAAGAAGAAGAGTGAGAATGAGAGGGGGAGCTCAAAGAGGAGATGAAGGAGGTAGAGGAAGAGGAGAAGGAGATAGAGGAAGAGGCCGAGGTAGAGGAAGAGGAGAAGGAGATAGAGGAAGAGGAGAAGGAGATAGAGGAAGAATAGGCAGAGAGAGGTGAAGGACTTGAGTTGATAGAACCTGAAAAAGAAGACGAGGATGGAAATTTGACTCAAGAGAAATCCGTGCAACACTTGTTGACCATCGCTTGTCAACCATGGACTGACATGATCGACTGGACAAAAGTTCAACCAAATCTCAGCCTTAGAAATACTGTTGCGTCAGTGAATTCGGACATTTCATCGAAAACAGGTAAGCTACCACACAGTACATTGAAACTGAAGCTTGCTGTACTTATCAATATTGTTTACTGTGACATTTGACAGTAGGCTATGTATGTATGTATGTATGTATGTATGTATGACACCAAGGTGGAAGGGGCCCTATGTTCACTCGTGCACAAGAGGCTGCCATTGTGAACATGGTTTTGACCAATAATTGTATCAGGCTGTGAGAAATCCAAGCCAATATCAATAATGACCATATTTTCAATAACTTCCAATGAGTCTCTGTCAACATTAGGTCGAATCCTCAAGAAAAATCAAATATACATGAAGCAACTGTATCGGGTACCATTTGACAGAAATTCAGAGAGAGTGAAACATCTGCGCAATGAGTATGTGGAGGTATGTATTGTTCATCTTACTATGGTGTGGTATTGTGCACTGCTCATAATGTTCTGGCACAAAAAAATACTGTGCAATAGATATTGAATAGCATCCTATTGTCTTTTAGTGTTTCAGAGAGTCTTGCAAATGGATGCTGCAGAAATTCTACATGAATTTATGTGGATGAGGCCTTGTGAAAACAAGAGGGAGAAATGTAATTGGACACAGGGCAATCACCAATGTGCCAGGGCAGCGAGGGGGTAACATCACCCTTTGCGCTGCTATTACACAAAATGGGGTCCTCCACCACCATGCAAATCTGGGACCCTATAATGCAAATCTAATACTTGCATTTCTTCACAGATTGCACGAGATTGTCACAGCATTAAACCAAGTGGACCAGATGCGGTACATTGTCGTTTGGGACAATGTCTCATTCCATCGGGCTGCTCTGGTCCAGAATTGGTTCCATGAGCACCCTGAATTTGAAGTCTTATACCTTCCCCCATACTCCCCCTTCCTGAATCCAATAGAAGAGTTTTTTTCAGCATGGCGGTGGAAGGTATACGACCTGCGGCCCTATGACCGTTTGCCCCTCATTCAGGCCATGGAGCAGGCCTGTGATCATATCGAAGCAGCTTCTGTGCAGGGGTGGATTCGTCACACGAGGCGATTCTTCCAACGGTGCCTTGCCAACGAAGACACAGCCTGTGATGTGGATGAAATCTTATGGCCTGATCCAGCCAGACGGAGAGATGATGAATAGTTACAGTATTCTTGTTGCTTTTACAGTAGTTTTTCTTCAGAGTCAAAGTGTACGTACTTCATGCAGTAATTTTTATTTGTCTACAGATTTTGTTTCATTGATTTCATTGTTGGTTGATTACTGTAACTGATTATGGTAAGAAATACTGTAAGTATTGAAATAAATACTTGAAATATTCAGTCTGCAGCATCAGTGTTGTGCAGTGCTTGGTAAGTTTATAGTAGGCCTATTTGTGTACATTCTCCCTATATCTCAAACTAATCATGAAGAATGTTGTGGGTTTGTCACTATTTTTTTTATTTTTATTTTTTTTTTAATCTAAATTATCCCTTACATAACAATGTCTGGCCAAAAATCTAGCACATGCTATTTCGTAAAATTAGTTTTTTTACAAATGTGTTTATCACAGCAGTGTGAAACTGGCTGCAATAGTGTCTGATCATTGAGGACTGTGTTGGTTAAATGAAAACTAATAGCATTTTCACAAATATGTGTATATGTTTTGACTGAAGTGTGTCATTTTGCAAACAATCTAGGAATTATGCAAATTGAGTGTGGTGTTTGGATAATTGTGATTACATTTTGGAAAAAAGAACCCGGTTTTCAAAATTGTGTAAACAATTGAAGAAAAACTGTAATAAGCCCTTTTTAATTATTCTTTTATAATCAATAGAATATTTAAGGTGATGTGTGAATAGAATCCATCTGTTCATTATCAGATACTGCTTCTTCAATAGAATAGATTAGAATCCATCTGTTCATGATCAGATACGGTTCCTTGGATAGAATAGAATGGATCTTTCTCAGTTCATCGTGTTCGATGAATTGACGAGAATATTACAGCGAGTCATATGTTGTAATAATAGAATGAATCCATCTGTTCATTATCAGATACTGTTCCTTCAGCTGAATAGAATATAATAGAATAGATCCTTCTCAATTCATCAGATGGTGTTCAACGAATTGATCAGAATATAGCATAGGGAATCCTGTTATAATAATAGAATAGAATAGAATATTTCAGTTTTCATCAAATGCTTCATCAGACCCTTCTGTTCACCATTATACTGTTCCTTGAATAGAATAGAATAGAATCATTCTGTTCATCATCAGATACTATTCTATGAATAGAATAGAATATTTCTTAATGTTAAAATACTTTCTGCTATCGCAGCATAATTTGCTGAAAAATTTGACAAACATTAAACTTGTTGAAATCTGTTAAACGTCCCTAAGAGCCAGACATAGGAATACTGGCTCAACCAATGACACATAATAAAATTTGTGCAAATGTATAGGTTGCATTTGATTTAGATTGTGAATTAAGCAGATTTGTGTAGAATTATAACATTAATCACCAGAGCTGAAGGTTAAAGCTGACACTGATGCCTTGAACCATGAAATGGACGTTTGAGCTGTGTGTACACCGCTATGGAGGTGTCTTTAAGGAGCGTCCATGTGGGACTGGCTTAATTTAGCTCTCACAGAAGAGGATTCTGACACAGATTGTGTGTGACAGCTGTTTCCTCCCACACATACACAAACATGCTTTCAGACTTTCTCTTTTACTCCCGCTCATATATGCACACAGACACACAACCCCTTCAGAGATAAAAACCTTCCTCTGGAAAATAAAATTGCCATTTAAAAATGAAAAATTTAAATAAATAAATGCGGAATGTGTAAAATGGGCAAAAGGTCAAAGGTGGTGAACCACTGCTGAGACTTGGATGACAAACCCAGATGCTGATAATTAGTATGTGACATTAAAGCCAATTAAACTCATACACTCACTAAAATATGGATTATGTTAAAACTGTTTGCATAGTTTAACGCTTCTCTATGCTTATCGTGTTTATCGTTTTCTCAATTAGCACATACAAAGCATATTCACATTAAAAAAATACCGCCAGACAATCAATGTGTTGCTGTATAAATTTGTAAAAATGAAAATAAAACCTCAGAGCTGAAAGAGGCCTGAGAGACTGTGTCTTTCTTTAGCCCTCTCACATTCAAACAATATTGCCTTCCCAAGAGTCCCAAAAGCTCATCAGAAACACTTAATCGCTTGCATCGCTTCACAGTCTCCACAGCGGATGCTTCCACACACCAGTCCTAGACTCCTGAAGTATATAAATAAATCAGCCAATGAATTAGAAAACTCTCTGCCAACTCCAATTGTGCTGTGGGACACATGAGCATCTGTTTCAATTCACACCTCAGCACTGTCAAGAAGCTCTTCAGGGGCCGTGAGGAAGTCAAGTCTTTTGTGGTGTTGTGGGAGGTCTTGACTTAATGCTTATTTTCTTTGGGTGAGTTGTAGCAAAGGGAGAGTGATGGTGGGTTAAAACAGCTGTTCTCAATGGGTTTTGCTTCAGGAAAGGTTTTTATTGCTCAGAAGTTGCTTTTTGAAGCTCACAGGATCTCACATATGTTCCAGTCAACTTTCTATCAGATGTTTCTCCGAACGTTTTTTAGATAATTGTTGACATACAGTAAAGTAAAGTGCTACAGGGTTTTTTTTTAATTATTTGCCAGGACCCAGTTTAGGTTGCTTTTTCAAAACTGTTCACACAGTGAGCACAACAACAGTCTATATGGGCTAAACTGTGGATCACTCATCATTGCTTTAGCAGAAAATGCATCTTTAAAATTGCATTATTCCTTTTTTTTTACTCAAACATAATTCTAAAATTATAAAATGTAAATTCTGTCATCATTTACTTTCAAACCTGTGATGATCATAAAAGAAGATATTTTGAAAAATGTTGGTAACCAAACAGTTTCTGGTCCCCATTGACTTCCATGGTATTTTTCTACACTTTGGAAGTCAGTGGGGACCAGCAACTGTTTATATTAAGTTCAATAATACAAAACTGAACAAGACAGCAATTTGTTACAAATATATTGCAAATCTAAAAAATGAAATGCTATCAAAACAATTAGATATAAGTGTTAGTCTTTCAATTTCATTGCAATCTATGCGAAAGAGGAAAACTTTTTGTATACTCTAATGTAAATGAAGACCATGTAACATATACTGCAGTGAATTCTAGTAGAGAGCTGTCGTTCTTGTTTAGTAAAGACATTTTATAAAAGAAAACATACTTTGTTTTTAGTGGGGGTTTTTTCATCACTGTATTGTGAGCGTTATGGAAAAATGACTTCATTTGAGACATGGATGAAGTGTTCTGGTAGTGTTATTGCATTCTGGATGTGAACTTTCATCTGTGCCAAGCTGAAGGTTAGTAAAGAGCACTGCATGAAGGGTTTTGAAAAACTGACCAAACTATTGAGAAATAAGTTCTATATTATGAAAAACTTAATGTGGATAGCATACAGACAAATAAATGTTTTTATAAAAAAATAAAAAAATAAAAATATTTGAGCTCATATTGAAATGTTGATTTTTCAGTGCAGACTTTATGTGTATGAAAAACTGTTTAGATCTCCTCTGAAAATATAAATAATCTAAAGTCCCCATTAAAGTCTCCATTTGATCACAGTTAAATATTGTTGCTCTCTATAACAAACAATTCCTGTAACTGTTATCAAAAAGATCCATCGATATTCAAAATGCACCATGTTTTTTTTTAAATAGAAGTTTGACTTGTTGTAACTGAACATATTGATGAAGAAAAGGAACCGCAAAGAAAAGGAACCACAAATGATGTAAGTAAGGTTTTGATATATTTATATGTTATGAAAATAACACCACAGGCTGAATGGAAGTGTAATCTGTTGGGGACTAAGCCATTGGGACTGCTGTGTGGTGACAGCTTTCACAGGCAGTGATTTAGCCAAGACTCCCATGTTCTCTGTTCCATATGTCGCTTCAGTCTGATGAGACTTTCCATCTTAATAATGAAACACCCAGCCCCTGGCCTTAGTCACACACCATAGCTCTCTCTCTCTCTCTCTCTCTCTCTCTCTCTCTCTCTGTTGTTCTCTCTGTGTCTCTCAGTAAAATAGCAACTTTGCATTGGCAAAGCATTAGTAAATAAATAAATAATTTCAAATTATTATAATTTATTAACAACAACAACAACAACTATACTACTACTACTACTACTACTACTAAGAAACATCTCGGATAAAAAGCACTGTTGTCTATGGGTCTTTCATAATTTTTTGAGGTGGCGACGCCCTCTAGCGGTCGAATTATGAACCGGTTGATGATGACATTACTGTGCGCCGGAAAACCTTTTTGTCCCATGTCATGACGTCAGCAGCTTGACAGCTCAGTCGGACGCTTGTTCTGTTCAATATTTGTTTCTCTGTATTAACAGAGAGTTTTTAACATAATGAGCTGAGAGTGCGTTTGTCATTTTCTGTATAGAATCTCCATACTACATGCTACACCATGTCTTTCTTCGTAGATTCAGTGATTATGTTCACTTCTCAGGTAAGTCTCATCTCTCTTTCATTAAAAAAAAAAAAGCATATTCGCTACAACGCTAACACAAAAACTTCATTATTTGTATAATAAACAGCACGTTACCGGTGTCTGTCTGGCTGTGTCTGTTTGTCTGTAACAGATGCCTAATAATAATTATAATAGATTTGTTTTTCCTAATTAAAATCCCTTTTGCTTTTGAAAGCACTACAACATTGTTTAAAACAGTTAAATAAATTTAAAAATAGTTGTATATTGCAACATATATATAGAAATACTTGGAGGATGTATTAAACAGTCCAGCTAACATGATTTTGTGTCCACAGGTGCTGTTTTTTGGGTTTGGGTGGCTGTTTTTCATGAGGCAGTTGTTTAAAGATTATGAGGTATTGTGCATAAGAGTGTAGATTTAGACCAGTCTTGTTAACTCTGGCCTTTCAGTATTTATCATACAGGTCTGTCTCAATTCCTCCTCAGGTTCGACAGTATGTTGTGCAGGTTGTCTTTTCCGTCACATTTGCCTTTTCTTGCACTATGTTTGAGCTCATTATCTTCGAGATCCTCGGGGTATTAAGCAGCACGTAAGCATTCATGATTTACTTTGATTAAATCAATGATGAGAACTGTAGATTAGATGCTCACATGCTGCTTGTTTCTAAACAGGTCCAGATATTTCCACTGGAAGCTGAATTTGTATGTGATATTACTGGTTCTAATATTTGTGGTGCCTTTCTACATTGGCTACTTTGTGGTCAGTAATATACGATTATGTAAGTAGATTTTGTTCTCTATTTATAATTTGTAACTTTTCTGTGTGTTTGTTTAAAGGAATAGTTCACCCAAAAATGGAAATTTGCCGAAAATGTACCTACCCTCAGATGATCCAGTATGTAGATGAAACTGAACAGATTTGGAGAAATTTAGCATTTCATCATTTGCTCACCAATGGATCCTCTGCAGTGAATGGGTGCCGTCAGAATGAGTACATTTTCAGCAAATATTTATTTTTGGTGAATTATTTCTTTTAAATTTGCTCAGAGTTTGCTTATGCACCCTATGTTTTTGCTCTTTTACAGTGCAGAGACAAAGGTTGCTTTTTTCATGTGTGGTCTGGTTCACTTTCATGTATTTCTTCTGGAAACTGGGAGATCCTTTCCCTATACTTAGTCCAAAACACGGTAGGCACTGTCAACATAAAACTTTCCCATCTATGTATTTATGAATGTAACATAATATTTAACATGAAAAAAAAAGACTAGTATATGAAAAATTAGTAGATTTTAAGAACAACTACGTATCTGATATATTTGGAATAATGTGCACCAGTGATTCAGATTAAGACAATAAATGTGCATTAAGAAAGTAAATATATTACAAATAATAATGTATCTTTTTTCTTGTATTCTCAGGCATTCTGTCCATAGAGCAGCTGATCAGTCGTGTGGGGGTCATTGGGGTCACACTGATGGCTCTGCTGTCTGGCTTTGGTGCTGTGAACTGTCCTTATACATACATGTCATATTTTTTGAGGTATCTGTGCTCTTAGACACATAAAATAAAGGAGATTTGTGGGTTTTATTGTGTTTATACTTTAAATGTAAGATGCTAGATTTTTGTTTGGTTTGTTTACTCAGAAATGTGACAGACAGTGATATCCTGGCCCTGGAGAGAAGACTTCTTCAGACTATGGACATGATTGTCAGTAAAAAGAAAAGGTAAGCAGTATAAAGACGGGGAAACATAATTACAATATCACAGGATTATTGATTGATTGATTGATTGATTTGTTTGACACAAAGAAATGATTATTGTATTTTTAAATAATGTGTTATTAATTAGCATCAACATCATTTTTGTTCTTTAAAGATATATTCACTATTTTTTTTTTAAATATCAAACAAAATAAAATAATGGATTTACAGAAATAAATTGCTCTATATATAGACATTACTGTTCAAAAGTATTTATTTATTTATTGTAAGTAGTCTCTTTTGTTCACCAAGGCTGCATTTGTTTGATCATGAAAAATACAGTAAATACAGTAGCAATAATAATATTACAATTTCAAATAACCGTTTTCTCTATTAATATGTTTAAAAAAATGTTATTTATTCTTGTGATGGTAAAGCTGAATTTTCAGCTGTAACATGTGTAACATGATCCTTATTATGTTGAAAACCTTATGTTAGAACATTGTTGAAAGAAATCTTTCTGACCCTACATTTATGAATGTTATATGAACCTAAAGTAGCCTATTCTTTCATTTTTTCATAACAGAACAAGTTTTTTTCAATTTGTAGGATTGCCATGACAAGAAGGCAAATGTACCAGCGTGGAGAGGAGCAGAATAAACAAACGGGATTCTGGGGGATGATCAAGAGTGTGACCTCCTCACCATCAGGCAGTGAGAGTATCCTTAATGAGCCAGCTCATCTGAGGCAGCAGGCAAATAGTACAGGTCCTGAGTTAGTAATTCAGTCTCATTTAGAAGAGATCCAGCAACTGGAGAGTGGCTGAGATCACATTTCATCACCATTGTGCCCTAAGTGTCTGAACAAAGCACTTAACTCCTGTTCGTTCCTAGAGGACTGCCACAGCAATTTAATTTAAAGCAGTAGCTAATGGGCAGTAAATAATGTGTGTATGTGTGAGGATGTGCATGTTAAGTAGATTGGTTAACCTGCTGGATGAAAACAATGCTTCTCAACTGGTATTGGTTCAGCAGCTAGATTTTATAATGCATATGTTTAATCTACAAAAGCAAATAATAATTTTCATAAAGTCAGACATTGAAATGTGTTAATTTTATGGCTTTTTAATTGGCTATAAATCTATATTTAATGCAGTCTGGATAGCATTTTCTTTTAGTAATATTGTTCATTGTTTTCAAGGCTGAGAGCACTAGTTTTCTGGGGGTTGTTGTGATGCACTAGTTTAGACCAAAGGCTCCTCTGAGGGATGTTTGTTTCTTAACCTTACTGCAGATCTTTCTCTGATCCAGCAGGAAGTAGATGCTCTGGAGGAGCTCAGTAGACAGCTTTTCCTGGAGACTGTGGACCTGCAAGCCACCAAGGTATTTAACAAATACAATTTTGAAATGAAAAATAGTTTTATTTTTTATATACAGGGATTTCACGCTCATGCAATGTAAAACATTGTAATTTCCAGGACAGACATGGAAATTAACAAAATCCTAAAAATAATCAGTTATAGCCTAGTTAATCTAGGTTTTTTGGGGGGCCTTAAAATATCCAGTAATCACAGTACAGTCATGGAAATTCTTTGGTCAAAATGTGTAGAAATCCTTTATATAAATAAAAGTAAATTTTAAACACTATAATGATTTTATGTCTCTGTATCCCAAGGAACGAATAGAATACTCAAAAACTTTTCAAGGGAAATACTTCAACTTCTTAGGGTATTTCTTCTCCATCTACTGTGTGTGGAAAATATTCATGGTAAGAATTGTTTTTGCTCGTTTTGTTTGGCATGTATTATAGACCGTTGTAAGAATGTGTCTTAATCAGTAATATAACCTAATATGTTCTTCTTAGGCCACTATAAACATAGTGTTTGACCGTGTGGGGAAGACTGACCCGGTGACAAGAGGAATCGAGATCACAGTCAACTATCTTGGCATTCAGTTTGATGTATGTTATTGTCAGCTTATGCTGCTTTTTTAATGTTTTTGAAGTTATAAAGAAGCCTCTTATGCTCACCCAGTCCCAGTTCACAAAAATACAGTAAAAACTGTAATATTGTGAAATATGAAAGAAGCCTCTTATGCTCACCCAGTCCCAGTTCACAAAAATACAGTAAAAACTGTAATATTGTGAAATATGAAAGAAGCCTCTTATGCTCACCCAGTCCCAGTTCACAAAAATACAGTAAAAACTGTAATATTGTGAAATATGAAAGAAGCCTCTTATGCTCACCCAGTCCCAGTTCACAAAAATACAGTAAAAACTGTAATATTGTGAAATATTAAAGAAGCCTCTTATGCTCACCCAGTCCCAGTTCACAAAAATACAGTAAAAACTGTAATATTGTGAAATATGAAAGAAGCCTCTTATACTCACCCAGTCTCAGTTCACAAAAATACAGTAAAAACTGTAATATTGTGAAATATTAAAGAAACCTCTTATACTCACCCAGTCTCAGTTCACAAAAATACAGTAAAAACTGTAATATTGTAAAATATTATAACACTCTCTTTTAATATATATATATATATATATATATATATATATTGTTATAATCATTGTTGAAAACAGTTGTTCTACTCAATATTTTTGGGAAACCTGATACAGTTATCAGGATTGTATCAGGCTTCTTGATTAATAGAAAGTTTAAACAGCAATTATTAGAAATAGAAATGTTTTGAAACATTATATACCATATACTTCACCCTAAAATTAAAATTTTGTCATTATTTAAATCTTACTGACCCCAAACCTTCAAACGGTAGTGTAGTTTTTTTTTTTTTTTTTGCTGATAAAACCCCTTTTAAATTTGTAATGTCTCTTTATCTTATTGTTAAGTCTTCCTGCTTGTGTTTCTATGCCCCCTATTGGCCAATATACAAAACTGTAGACAGATCAGATGTTAGCATTGCATTGTCACAGCAGGAAAAATTACCATGCCAGATGTTTGTTTACTTATTTAATGATAGTTGTTTTTTGTTTTTTTTGTTTTTTTAATGATTGCATTTGTTAGTCCACATTCATATACATAATTATTGCGTATCAACTCTAATAGACTTTATACTCCTGAGTGCAATTGTATATGCATGCTGTGATTTTGTGTGCTGTGTCAGCTGACATTTACTGCTTTGGTTGGCAGTTAATTGTTCCCCAGCTTGTTAAATGATGGTTTAATCTTTCCCCATGAGAAGGTAATGATTCAGCCTCTTAAACATGTAATCTATGTCCGGCTTCACTCTTGCTCTCTACTGATAAGCGCAAATGCTGCTCATCCCTTTCTAATGGATGAAGCCTTGCAATTTATGTGCAGAAGAACTTAAACCTTTGTTTTCCCACAGGTCAAGTTCTGGTCTCAGCACATTTCCTTTATCCTGGTGGGAATCATCATAGTCACGTCCATACGAGGCCTTTTAATCACACTCACCAAGGTAATGAAGGATGAATGTTTTTTTTTTTCTCATTCAATCTTATCACTTAAGGGGGAACGGTCACATATTACTGTACGTGTGTGTAGGCGTGTTGGTTCAGCCGGTGTTGAGGGAGGAGATTATTTCCTTGAGCAACTGCAGCATGGTCTTGCTCGAATTCAGTTTCTGAATTTTATGTTAAAAGCTCATGAAAAGCAGTTTTGGTTAATCTCTTTATGTTTTGTTCACAGTTTTTCTGTGCCATCTCCAGCAGCAAGTCCTCCAATGTCATTGTGCTCGTCCTGGCTCAGATCATGGTGAGACATACAGAAATATAAAAAAAACCCCTGCAATAATACATACATCAGCAAAAGTTTGGCCAGTACTGATAATTATTTGTATGTCATAATCAACAAGAAATTTCATACACATTCAAAAGTTTGAGTCAAGGTGTGTGAATTTTTTTTTATTGTGATATACAAATAATTATCAGTTAATTATTAGTAAGATTTTTTTTTTTAGTAAGATATTTCTATTTCAATGTTGTTTTTAATGTTGTTTTCTATTTCTAATGTTGTGTTTCATATTCATCAAAGAATGCTGAAAAAAATGTATCACAGTTTCCACAAAAATATTAAGTAACAACTTTTTTTTTTTTTAATTGATAATGATAATAAATGTTTCTTTAGCAGGAAATCAGCAGATTAGAATAATTTCTGAAGGATCACGTGACACTGAAGACTGGCGTAATGATGCTGAAAATTCAGCTTTGCATCACATGAATAAATTACATTAAAGTATATTCAAACAGAATACAGTTATTTTGAATTTTAATAATATTTTACAATATTACTGTTTTTACTGTTTCTTTATTGAAAAATATACACTTGATGAGCATAAGAGATTTTCAAAAAAGTAAAAAAAAACCTCCAAAAACTACTGACCCCAGACTTTTGAACAGTAATGTAAAAACATTTTTAATAAGAGTTTTTCAGCAGAAATAATGGGAAATAATGGATAACTTAATTTCTGAAGCCTGGTTTCTCTGCCTTTCTCTCTCTCTCTCTGTGTGACATAGACAGTAATATATGAATCCTTTTCAGTTCCAAATCTGAATTCACTTCACAATATGTGTTACAGACCCATTAACAAATTGAAATGTTATATCATTTGGTTCCAATATTGTTTTAAAAGTGCAGGCGATTTTGAATAATAACTGTCTTTGATTCCCAGTCCCACTAATATTTTGTAAATCCTCACCATATACAAAATGGTTTGACATCTCTGTCTCTCTCTCTCGCATACTCTCTGCCATCTGTTTGTAGGGCATGTATTTTGTGTCGTCTGTGCTCCTGATGCGGATGAGCATGCCTTTAGAGTACCGCACCATAGTGACAGAGGTATTGGGAGAACTGCAGTTTAACTTCTACCACCGCTGGTTTGACGTGATCTTTCTGGTCAGTGCTCTCTCCAGCATCCTCTTCCTCTACCTGGCCCATAAACAGGCACCTGAGAAGCACATGACCCTGTGACCTCACAAGTGACCTCATCAGAGAGAGACGTGCCTCTTTCTGTTGTCTCTCCTTTTAGAAGGACTTTTGTAATGAGCATAATTGGGACTGTATTTCCTGAATCAGGAGGGGCCCAGAAACAGTGTTTATTTGACTTTGGGTTAAAAAAAATGCTGATTTGTTGTATCATTTAAATAGACTCATATTAATGGAGGGGACAAAATGGTGTACAATGTGGGTGTAATTTTTCTCTTTTTTTTTTTTTAATAAAGAGCATAGAATTTCCCATACCAGCTGTTATTATGTTTATCACAGTAGGTGAACAAACTAAATTCTCTCACTAGTTTGTTTACCATGAAATCAGTTACTCTTGAGCCAACTTTTATCATTAATAGACATCAGATCTATATCTCAGCAACACCCAGTGATGTTACAGTGGACTGTTGGACTCTTGTTTTTCTTTCAGGCCTGTTAATCGTTACTATCATTCCAAGTCTCATTAAGAACTGTAATGATTCACGTGTGGATACTGTATTGAGTGAGAGTCATAATCTTCTGCTGAAATCACATCAACTAGAAAAGGGTTAAAAATATATGCACTTGGGCTTTTGTATTGTCTTTTTTTGTGTGTGTGTGTGTTGGACGGAAAGGTACCGTTGATTTACTGAAAAGGCAAAGTCTACGTGCCAGAGATGTAACTGTCTTGGATTTTTGTTCAAATGCAGGAAGCTCAGAATTCCATTAAAAGGCTTTTTCAAACATTTCCACTGTTTCTTACTGGTATATTCAGTAGATCGATGCTGAAAAGGTTTTACAGGAATAAGTAGTGTTTTGTGAAGAGTCTTAAAAAAGCAAGTACAGAATGACGTACCAGTCTGCATAGTTCAGTCTATCATTGCATTGTCTTAAAAATCTCAAAAAATCGCAGTTTATAGCGGGCTTTAGTGTGAATACAAACACTGAGACAATTTCATTGCCCTGTTTAAACAGAGCTTTCTCTGAGTCATAAAAAGATTGATTAAAAGATCTCCAAACTACAAATGTTTGTTAGTGTCCTTGGCTGTTTCGTTCGATTAAAGCTGGAGCTACGAATACAGAAAGTGAATATTCATTTTTTTAAATTCATGATGTAGATTTGCTTTGACTGACATTTATTTTTCTTTATATATACATATATATATAGTATTTTTTCTGCTTAAAATACATGAAGAACATTGGTGATGATAACACTTTCTAAAGAACGAATGCACCTTTGAAATGGTAAGAATAATTTTCACATTTGACATCGCACCAAATAAAGAGATTTTATTCAGTAGGCATCCATGAGAAAATGACAAAACATTCTGAGGAATAAATTATATATCAAGAAGAATATGCATTTCCTGAAGGACCAGAACTACTTGTAATTTTATATTTCATGTATCACAAGCATAATAAAGCCAGTTCAAATAGATCATTGTTGTTGTAGATCCCAATGAAAGCAGTACAGAAATAATCTGTTACAATTGATACTGTTACTATATGTATATTCACATTGAAAATATTATTTAATCAGTGGTCTAAGTCTCTTGTTCAAAGGGGCATCTCCCCTCTTAATAGATTGTACAGTAGTTGATCAGGTAAGTGCGTCAACCTGTCACTAAATCACAGTATTGGAAGTATCTGTTGGTACAGAAGTGTGGTGTGCTCAGAGTTTCTCGTCCTCACTCACATCTGATGCTGAAGATGATGACGATGAAGAGGATGAAGACGATGACGACTAGGGTGCAAAAAAAAAAATGTTAGAGTTAGTAGCTCATTTAGTAAATAGTTAATAGAGTTACCTCAGAATATGACAAAAGAAAGACAATCACAATATTCACCACCTCTAGATTTTTTTTAAAGTTTTCGAAAGAAGTCTCTTATGTTCACCAAGGCTGCATTTATTTGATCAAAAATACAGTAAAGTTGCAAAATATTATTACAATTTAAAAATATGTTTACTGTATTTTAATATGTTTTAAAATGTAATTTATTCCTATGATGAAAAGCTGAATTTTCAGTATCATTACTCCAGTCCTCAGTGTCACATGATCCTTCAGAAATCACTCTAATATGCTGATTCGGTGCTCAAGAAACATCTCTTCTTATTATCAATGTTGAAAACTTGATAATGCTTAATATTTTTTTGGAAATCATAAGACTTTTTTCAGATTTTTTTGATGCACAATAATAAAGAGCAAAATTTATTTGAAATATAAATCTTTTGTAACATTATAAACATCTTTACTGCACTTTTGATCAATTTAATGCATCCTTGATGAAGAAAAGCATTAGATATGCACATGTATGGACTAAATTTAGAAATCTATTTTAGGATACTTTTTTTCCTAATCACTTTTGTTATGAATACTGCCACTGTACAGTTCTTCAAAATTTCTTTTATGTTCCACAGAAGAAAGACAGTCATACACGACACAAATGTGAGTAAATGATGATAGAATGAAAAACTTAGTATTGTGAGGTATATTGTGAATGCTGAAGACATTTAGAAATGCTGAAAAGCAGTACTGACCCTTGACCGGGTTTGAGCAGGTGGAGTGGCTGGTCTTTCGTTGTCACTTCCTGTATCTTTCCTCTCATCCTCCTGTGCGTAAGCTGGTGCTGGGACATCAGCGGAGGGCTCTTTATCCAGCAGCTGAGGGGTGATGGCGATCCCTCGTGCTTTCAGGTGCTCATAGGCTGTCCTCTCAGCCACTAAGAGGACCAGCATGTTCCCGCTCTTGCGGATGATGTTAACAACCTCTTCATGTGTGCTCATTTCCACATTCATCCCATTCACCTCTACAACAACGTCATCGTCCTCCAGTCCGGCTCTGTCTGCTGCTCCATCTTTCACCACCTGAGAGAAAATACATTAACAGGTTAATCCACCCCAAAAATGAAAATCAGTTACTCAACCTTATGGTCTTAAGGAAGAATATCATGTCCACCCTTTTACATATAATGAAAGTGAATGGGTGAATAAAAAAATAAAACTCCAAAATTAAAACCAATTCTTCAAACACTGAAAATTAGAATTCATTCATTCATTCATAAATGACGTTTTCTTATTTCTCATATATGTCAGTGAATAACAAATTAAATTACAATCAAAATTTCAGATTCTCAGACAAAACTGTCATACACTCAAAAAATCTTTAGACCTAAATTCACAATTTATGTATTTGAATTGCATTTACATCGTTAGTCATAAATGCAACCAGGAAAAATTCAGCACTCAAAAAAAATCATGGCATAGTTTATTTCTAACAATTTCATCTATTTGCCTTTATTTAAAAATTCATATTTTCAAAACACATTTATTCAAATAGCTTAAAATCAGCATAAACCTGTTCATTGTAAAAATAATAGAATTAATTTAGTCAAAAAAGTGTGAACATGGTTAATACTGTATATATAAATATGGCTAGACGTGGAACAAGCAATATTCAGTTAAAATGTATGGGACTAGATCAAATTGGAATTATTGATGATAAATATGTAAACCTGGTTATTGTGTTTTTAAAACACATTCAGTTTATCACTACTATTACAGAAATCTAATTTTGACTTGTTTTACTTATGCAAGGCTGACCGATATGAATCCTATTATATGTATTAGTTTGTTAAAGTTAAACTGTAATTCAAATACGTGGCAATTTTATATGCAATTCCAATACATAAATACATTTTTATATTATTTATAAATCTATTTATTATTATTATTATTATTTGAGTGCAGACTTGGAATATAAGGTTTAAGGATAACATTTATGATATATTTATAATTTTTTATGTTACTTTTCTGATATTTTGGAGCTTGACAGACACCAGTCCTAGTTCTCTTTCATTAAATAGACAAGAGCAGCTCAGATATTCTTTAAAAATTCTCCTTTTGTGTTCTACTGAAGAAACAAAGTCATACAGGTTTGGAATGTGATGAGGATGAGTAAAAGATGACAGACTTTTTGGGTGAACTCCTCTGAACCTATTCAAAAACTGAAGCTATACAGAGATCAAGGAAAGCTCTCTAGAAATGGCAGCAGAACCCACCTCTTTGATGTACTGTCCGTGAACTCCCTGGATGCCATTGAGATGGAAACCAAATCCAGCAGCGGTCTTCTCCAGTCGGCACAGTTTGGGTTTGTGGTCCACATCTGCTGGAGCAGGTACCGCTGGAGCAGGTACGGCTGGAGCAGGTATGGCTTCAGCTTCATGCTCAGGATAGCTGGGCGGAGATCCTCTCATTTCCTCCCAGTACAGAAGTGGAGAAACACCACCCTATACATCAAAGTATTACACAATTTAATATAAAATGTAATTTAAGATTAAAAATATGCAGTCACCAATGTACTCTTCAGTATCAGTGTAAATATTTCAAATCAGTGTTGTATTGCAGCAATTTTAGTGAATGAAAAGGACTCACCAATTTGTACATTTTCTCTGTTTCAGCATCCAGCACCAGGAGAGAGCACTTGTTTCCTTGTTGTGATATTTTTCCCACCACTTGTTCATGTCTGCAGTTATCTATTTCCTGTCCATTAACAGCCAATAGTCTGTCCATATTCTTCAGTCCCGCTCGCTCTGCAGGGCTTCCTTTGTCTATTTCTCCAATGTAATGACCTGAGACAGAAAACAAAATATGACATGAATCAAATATTAATAACATAACATAAAACAAATATTTTTCTATTTCTCAGTTTATCTAGAGTGACCATACATCCTGGAATTCTAAATACTTAATCGACCAAGCATATATTTTTAAAATGACCTCTTTTGCACCCTACATCATTTACTGTACAAAAGAACATCTTGTGATATTAAATCACTTTAAAATGCTAATCTTTTTTTTTTTTTTTTTACAGCTTCTTAGAGGCATTTCAGTAGATAACCTTTGCATATCACTGTACAGTATCATCAAAATATTCCTCTGAATCACAGTTACACAATGTCAATTATCCGGCATGAACACATTGCCCTTACACTGCAATAAACTTCAATAAGTTCATTTGGCACCACCATACTAGAGACAAAAATAAACAGACAAACTAATGAAAGTAATGCAATAGTAATGCAAAGAGAATCTGTGCTGCTAACACCAAATTTCCAGGACCCAGGAAATTACAGTCCTGCTGTATTTCCCCTGAGTTCAAGTCTGAGAGCAGTGCACTTAACCTCAGGTTGCTCCAGAGAGACGTCTATGCAATTAGTGTACTGTAAGACACTTTGGATGAAATCAAATGAAGGATGAAATTCTTAAAACGTACAAAAGAATGAACAAATAGCTTGTGACCTATTTTAAATTCTACAACTCTTTTACATTTCTTGGCTGGTCAGATACAGTTGCACTGCTATAACATTTCCCTCAGCAGGAACCAAAAGATAAGCCACCAAGACAAATCTGACAAGAACATAATACTCAGAAAGGAACAAGGTACTTTTGGAAAGCCTAACCAATACTCTATTTTGAACGGTCTTTTGAACAACTGAAGCAGATTTAATTTAGACTGCAATTAGGCTAAATCTGACAGGGCCTTAAATCAGTTTGATAACACAATGTGCCATGGGCTGAATTTGTATTTCATGTTGACATTCACACCATGACACATGGCAAGCACTTACCTGCACGATTAGGATCTTCCTTCAGAATAAAGCCATAACCATCTGCTCTCTTGGTCATGTCTGCAATGCGTGGCTTATGTGGGAGGTGTCTGACTGTGGCATGAGATGCACTTGGTCGAATGCCTTTGCTCTTGAAGAATTTGTCAGCGTCCTCATCCACCAACAGAAGCATCATTTCATCCCCGGCTGCTTTTACCTACAGTATAATAATAATAACATTATTATAATATTTTCCTCAAACACTGATATCGGGGGTAATGTAAGGTAAAACATTAGAGTCAAGGTCTTCAGCAACATCCATTCCGGTTGCACACGAAAGAAGATATTTTGAAGAATGTTGGTAATCAAAAATTCTCAGTCTCATTGACTTCCACTGCATGTACAAAAAACATGGAAGTCAATGGGATCCGGAACTGTTTGATTACCAACATTCTTCAAAATATTTTAGTTTGTGTTCCACAAAATAAAGAAAGTCATACAAGTTTGGAACGACATGAGCGTGAGTGAAAGATGACAGAATTTTCATTTTCATCAAGTTTCTATAAAAATGGTTACTGCATTATAAAATTGGTGATAAAGAGATAATGTTAGACAGGAGTTACAATAAAAGCATACTTTTAACTTACCTTTTGCACAATCTGATCATGTGAGAGACTCTCAACATTCTCACTGTTTATCTCCACTATACAATCACCCAGCTTCACACCGGCCTGATCAGCTACTCCTCCAGACACAACTTCCGCCATGAATATACCCTGAGTACCTGAGAGAAAACAGAGTTAAATCAAATTACTCCTGTTAGTACTTCATCTCACGTGTCATCTGAAACAATTCCAACAATGATCAACATACTGGTTGATTTATCCAAAACAGGCCTAAGAAATTAGTTAACGTTTGACTTTCTCAGCCTCGGATGACCATTCGCTGATTGACGACAGCACTGGAAAAGACTTTCTTGAGTTGGCAAGCTCTAATCCTATTAGCTGACCATGAGAATTTTTGAGAATGAACTAATGACAGGATTTACCAAAGTTTGGCAGATCAAAGGCAAATCTTTAAAATATTCTGCTTTGTTTTCTGTGTTATAGGTATGAAATAATCTGTACTTGCTACGCTCTTAAAAATTATGTTTTTTTTGTTTTTGTTTTTTTTTTGCATTTATGGTTCCATTAAGAGTCTTTAACATCCATGGGCCCTTTTCTATTGCACAGAAGGTTCTTCATAATGAAAGAGATTACTAAACTGTTCTTCAAACTAAGGAAAAAAATCTTTTAAGAAGGTTCTTTGGGGAGCCTGAAATGGTTTTTCTATGGCATCACTGCAAAAACCCTCTTTTGGAACCTTTATTTTTTAAGAGAATAAAAAATTCAAATCACAAAGTCTACACACATTTGATATTTCTGTTATTTTCACCATTTATTTGAATTTATATTTTCAGATAAACCTGTCTCTAACTATTTATTTGAATTTATATTTTCAGATAAACCTTTCTCTAAATGGTACATCAAATTAATCAAACATGTGACGCTTTACATGTTAGTAAGATGGTCTATTCTAAGTAGTCAGTTCTTGACCTAAATAAGCATTACTGTGAACTAGATCTTAAGATGTTACTTAAGAATCTGGCGTTTTTGGCTTACCTTTGGTGGACTTTAAGGAGAAACCAAATCCACTGCTGGATTTTTGCAGATAACATAGTTTGGCTTTAGCGGCTGGTGCAGACACTCCATTCATGGTGGGCTGGCTTTGACCTGACTGGGACTGAGGGTCAGCAAGATTCACACAGTTGGCTTTGGCCGTCTTATAAGCCTCTTCTCCAAGGATGTGCAACGTGACGCTCATCCCACTCTTTCTCACCAAATCTGCAACCTGACCCGTGAAAAAGACAAGTGTGAGGTTTACCACCAAACTATTGAAATAAATAATTTAGGATTTACAAATAGTCGATTTTTAAAATGCATCGAACCTGGCTGTGCTCCAAATTGTCCACAAAAGTTCCATTGACTCTGATTATGCGGTCTCCATCCTTCAGACCGGCCAGTTCAGCCGCGCCGCCCATCTCCAGTGCTCGGATCAGGTGACCCTCCTCGCCGTGCTCCACTCGGAGGTAAAAGCCATAGCCCTGTCCCTCTCGCTTAGTCAGAGTAATGATACGGGGTTTTGGCCCAGCCATTTTTCCTGTTAGGAAACATCTATCAATCAGTGCTGCTTTCATGCTGAGGTCATCTAACGTGATAATATGCTCTTCTTGGTACATCTGATGTTATCTTATCATAGATGCACACAATTCATCTGGTGATAAAATTGGTAATTACAATCCAGCAATGCGCCAATGAAGTGTGTGGACACCAAATTCATTTCTCATAATATATAGCAGTGATATAATGACAAGATACTGTGAGTTAAATCACAGGTGTTAGTAATCAATGGCAGCAGACTGGTTTAGATTAGACACAGAGGTGAACATGATTATGTAATCTTATGCTCTTGAAATGAAGTGATAACTGGGGTAATATAGAATTATCAAAGGCCATATAAACACCGCCCTGTGTTAGGGTGCACCTGCTGAACTAAATCATGAAGGTTTAACGTCAACGTAAATTGACATTTGTAAAATAAATTACTTATACATGTATTTCTGTGCAAAACAGGGTATCCAAAAAACAAACAAACAAACAAAAATTGAGAGGCAGAGCGAGTTGAGGCGCTTTGTTAACAAGCGTTAATTGTTAACAAAGCGCCTGAATGTTTGTCAAAGCACATTTTGCTTTAAAATGCTTGTACCTTTTCTATGTAATTACAGATGACAATCAATCAATCAATCAATCAATCAATAAATACATAAATGCATAAATAAAGTTTAGTGTGTTTTAGAGTGAGTGATCTGACTCCACAATTGTTGAGAAAGTTGTATGTGTTTGGTGAAGTATTTTTTTATAAAGCGTACCGTGTACCTTGTCTCAGTAATTACGAATGCCGATCATGAAATCTTTACAAAACAATTGACACAAATGGAAGGAACCGTACAGGCTTTTAAGGCTTTAGAAAGTTTGCCTATAGCCTTGGTTCATTTTGATGTTTTCCAGGTGAAAAAGCGCAAGCATCTAGCTGTAGGTTCAAGCTCAACAGATGCCATATCAATTACACAATACCTCACACATCAGCTGAGAGCTGAAGTACACTTCTCACTCTTGAGTGCTCCAAGAACTGCTCTGTGAGCTGCTACTGCTTTCAGATCTCCACGTTATGCCTAAAACCACCTCCTTACTGCTGTTTAATAATTAATGTAATTTGCATCAAGTTTCAGGTCTGTACAAATCATTTGAAAGCAAGAATTTCACTTAAGCCATCAAACTGCATTATAAAATTTCTCAACATGATTCCCAGGGAGTCATCACTTAAATTCAGGAATGACATTTCTATTCTATTCTATTCTATTCTATTCTATTCTATTCTATTCTATTCTATCACTCTGAATATAATTTTCAAATAGCAATGTACGTGTCAAAGCACATATTTCTTTCTCAAAGCACATGATATTCCTAAAGGTACATCTATGTTGTGTCACTCACCAGCTGCAGTCTCCTCAGTGTCCCTGTCTAAAGGAGGTGGCTGCCTGCTTCTGCTCAGGTTTTATCTAGAGCTGTGTAAGTGTATGTGAAGGACTTTGACAGGCCAAAGGTTGATCTAAAAGGTGAATTATTTAACAACGTCCCGTGGCTGGAGGTTTATTCTCTGTTGCTATGAGTGACCATATTCTACCCTAAAGAAATTTAAACAAAAAGATCATGTTTAAAAAAAAAAATAAAAATTGAAGTCTGCAAGGATATTTCTTATTTACCCTATTTACTTGGTTTACTGGGCTGTAAGAGTGTGTTCACTTTAAGCTCTACAACATGCCATTTGTGATAGTTGGATGGCTCTAGATTTTAATGTCATCGAGTCCACAATATTGAAATCCAAGCCAAGTAACCAGACTGCAGAACACCTTGAAGCATTAAAACCACCTCAATTTTAGTGTGTAAAAGATTTTTATGGTATAAACTCATATAAATAAAAAAATATATACATTTTTAAAATAAGTTTTAAAAAATCGACATTGATTTTTATATATATTTTTGGAAAAAGTCTCCGAATTTATTTGATCAAAATACAGTAAAAACAGTACTAGTGTGAAATATTACAATTTAAAATAATTATTTTCATTTTTCAAATATTTAATGTAATTTATTCCTGTGATGCAAAGCTGATTTTCCAGCATCATTACTCCAGTCTTCAGTGTCACATGATCCTTAGGAAATCATTCTAATATGCTGATTTGTTGCTGAATATGAACTTCATCACAGAATCCTGAAAAAAGTGTATCATGGTTTCCACAAAAATATTAGACAGTGACAACTATTTTACTATTTTCAACATTTATAGTGACAAGAAACAACTCAGCATCAATACAATATACTGATAATTAGATAACATAATAAATAAACAGAGCATTATATTAGCATATTACAATTTCTGAAGGATCATGTGACAATGAAGACTGGAGTAATGTTGCTGAACATTTTTAAATTTGGCTTTGCATTACAGGAATAAATTACATTAAAAGTCTCAAAATTGAAAACAACTATATTAAATTGTAATAATATTTCAAAATATTACTGTTTTTGCTGTAATTTAGATCAAATAAATGCAGTTTTACTGAGCGTTTTAACTTCGTTAAAAAAAATCAATGCATAAATTGTATTTAAAAATATTTTATTATTATTATTATTATTTTTTAATTCTAAAAAATACAGATTAAATTCAGTTAGGCTAAAAAACATCCATTAAGGTTTGATGCCCTTCATGATCACAAGATGATTACAATAAAAAAACAGAAGCAGGTGCCACAATGTTTATCACTCTCTCTATTCCAATAAAGAACAGATGCCTGTGCAAATAACTGGGATTATGGCACTGATTCACAGGTCAGTCTTCCGGTAAATCATACCCTCTTACCGTAATTGGTGTTTTCAGTAGGCCACTCAAATGATATGAGTATTAGCGAACTCATTAAATCTAAATCCTAAATCCTGTGATAGAGTCAAGTGAGGAAACCAGTCTGGACCATGAGTGTGTGTATAATCACAAATTTGTTTGTATTGCCTCTGCAAATGTGCACATAGACCCAGGCACTTCATTTAGACAAGAAGCCTGTGCTTAAACTACTTATCAGCTATATAAGATAGCCAGAGAAAATGAACGACCAAACAGATCAAAATCTATGAAGACATTTATATAATTGACCCTTCACTATATAAGAATCTGGAACCTGGTATACACTCATCTAGACATTCATATTTATGTTAAATAACTGTAATACCTGTTTAACTTTAAAATGTATATAAAGAGTGGCCTATGCATTGCAACTCACAGGATAAATACATTTTTTTTAATGTGCAAATTCATATTTAAAAATACAAATGAAGCAAATATTTACATTTACAAGTTTTTTTTATTTATCTGTAGTCAACACTTTAAGATATGTGCCATAGAAATGTATGATCAAAACTAAACCTACCATGAAAAATGTTCATCTAAGTTTGTCAGCTACACCTGGTCTGTTCTATGACTATTTATTAATTTAGGATGAAACGGCCTGCAATTTATTAACACTAAAATACATTATGTCTGTTATAATGTTTAAAATCTTACAAAAATGAGACTCTGGACCACAAAACCAGTCATAAGGGTCAGTTTGAGATTTTGAGATTTATACATAATCTGAAAGCTGAATAAATAAGCTTTCCACTGATGTATGGTTTGTTAGGATATATTTGGTTCGAGATTGTCAACTATTTGAAAATCTGGAATCAGAGGTTGCAAAAAAACCTAAATACTGAGAAAATTACCTTTAAAGTTGTCCAAACGTAAAATGCCCCCCTTTGGTACAAATTTAATTTTTGTTAAAAATCTAATAACATGAAAACACTGGACATTTATTATACTCGGTTTATAATTTATGTCATTGTCACTAAAACTATGATAACTTTTCTGAACACATTTAACTTATGTTTCACAGAAAAAAATGACACAATCCTTAAGGTGGGCGTTTTCCCCCACTCTACTAATGATTTTTGGCAGAAAAGAAAAATCCATAATTTTGACCCATACAATGTGTTTTTGGTTTTATTGTTACAAATATACTCGTGCTACTTAAGACTAGTTTTGTGGTCCAGGGTCACAAATGTACTTAATGCCTTTTTAAAATGGACAAGAACAAAATATTCAGACAAGCGGTTCTGCTTCCACAAGAGGGCGCCGATGCTTTACTCCACCTGCCTCATCATTCATAACTTTCCCTAAATCTCCATGTGCACTCACTCCACAAACTCCTTTCAGTGTCTCCTCCTCTCCAGGATGCTCAAATCCCTGAATCCCACCGACTCACACACAAACTCCCACCCCTGCTGTTTAAGAGCTCATCAATAAACCCTCAGCTCAGTCCACGCGTGAGAAGAGACTCAGTGGCGCTCCGCGCTTCATCACATTCTCATACAGAGCAACTGTGCCTTCAACACACCGCTGAGCAATAACGACTCAAACGCTTTATTTCAGAATGAGCTAATCTTATTTCTCACTACTTACCTTTTTATTGATTCTTAATTTGTACGCTTTCAATTTCTGCTCTCTAAGCAACTCTTTGCGCTCTCATTAGACACTTATTGTTGACGGATGATTGCGAGGAAATACTAGTATAAAATAGTTGTGGTTAGGTCCGAAATGGATTTACAAACGCTAAATGATACATCTGGGATTTGGGCATGCCTTCAGCTTCAGAACAGCTCGGTTCTGAACGGGACCTTAAACGGGAGTCTGGAGATTCCCAACGGCACCTGCGGAGACGCGCTTCTGCTGCCCAAGACGGAACCGGCGCGACCCAAAGGTGAGGATACACTCAGGACCGTAACGCTGTTTCAGTCGCGTTCGTTCAAGACAGTCGTTCTCCTTCAGTGTGAGGTATCATGACTATGTTTTGACCTTTATGGAGAGGATGAAACATCCTCCAATGGCTTGAAGTAAAATCTGGAAGTGATTGTGGATGTATATAAAAACAGTTCAGTAAGCACAAAAGTTAGATTGATAGAAGTTTTAGTTAGAACGCTCTAAACACGCGAAAAGAAGCGTTCACCTGAGGAAGTAACCACAGTTAAACAGTAGCTACTCTGCGCTTTTCGCACGGTTTATTAAAAATAAATAAATAAATACACACACACACACACACACACACACACACATATAGGCAATACATCACTTTATGATATATTTATTTATCGTGTGTATATATATAAAAAAAGTTTTGTTTAAAAAGTCTAGTTAGATAATGGACCTTTGCGTTCTGGGAGCGCCAAATACAATTCAGTTGCGCGAGACGAACCTGAAGAGATTGCTTCCAGAGAATCAGGTTACTGAGAGAAATATCCTTAAATTTCCACCCCTCTAAAAGTCACTGAATATTTAGCATACTGAAAATAAATGGCATACCATACCATGTTTGTGTCCTGTAACCTTACACTCCTTACCTTTCAGTATAGAATAAGACTTATCACTCAGCATCTATGGAATATCTTAAATTACCAGTATTGCTCACTGTACCATTGGGTGTTAGGGAAAGGACAATACTTGTTATATCTTGGGTTAATTGTAAATTAATTTCTGCCAGCATTGCTGCAGCTTTATTTGTCACTGCAGGGAGAATTGAGATGTGATTATAATCCTATATGGTTTATTTGTTTCTGATACCTTATTTGCAGTCAGCTCACGAGAGATGCTACAACAAAAGGATAATTAAGTATGTCTACTGTATGTGGAAACCTGATGTAGTCTAGCTAGGGTATTTAATTAGACACCTGTGAGGAACATTTACATTTGAGCGAAGGGTCTAAGAAGAGTTGTAAGTGTATTAGTGTCAACTGTAGTCAAATCATATTCACAAAAAAAACCCCAAAAAAAAAAACCTTGCTTTCATGTAAACATTTTTACATGGCTGCTGTAGATAAGCATGTTTTTTTTAATTACAATCTCGGTCATGCTCCATATAGCATGGCATATTTGGGACATATAATAGCTCTGATTATGTCCCATCTCATATAAATTATACAGTACAATGCAATTAGATACATACATGTAAACACATTCACTGGTCATGACCATTGTGGAAACATAAAGCCCCATTTTGAATAAATGTTGGTTTAAATTAAAAGTATAAAAGTTGTAGATTTAAAATTGCATGAAATGAGACAAAGTCAAAAATACTTTCACTGACCCTTATAAAGGTATGCAGTTGTTCCATTAGGCTGTCCGAGGAGTATAATACATGTGCTCACACTGATGGGGAAAAATGGATTAAATGAGTTCATTTATTTCACAAATCTAAATTAAGTTAGTAGTGTCTATACAAGAAACAGAGTTTGCAGCCTTTCCACTGCTATTAGAATCACTGCCAAAGCAAGTAAATAATTCAGCAGAGTTCACTGCATCATGTTCACCTCTGGGCATTATGATGCGAGGGACTGTATTACGACGTAAAGAGATTATTTATCTTGTGCAAGTGATGACAAATTCTACATATCCACATGAAATGTTAACTTTAAAACATAAAACAGTAATATATAAAGCATAAAATATTCCAAAGTATTAAAGAGAGGCAGTTAGCTACTGCTGGAAGAAAGCTGATGTTAAATATTATATAGAAAATTTTTTCCTTATATTAGATTAGTGATGGACATTACATGACAGGGTCCAAGTGCCACTTGCAACATATCAAGTCATAACCACAGTGTCCCCAAGGCTTCACGCTGTTGTACGCTTTAACAGGATTGTAAACTTCATGGTTGTGACTGGATTTTTAAAAATCTAAATCTGAATATTAAATTAGATCATTTTTAGAGCGGTTTTAGACAAATTTCACTAGACATAACAATTAAAATAGGCTAACACATGTAGAAGAAAACAAAACAAAACAAAAAAGTAATTGTTCATTGCTATAAAAATGCTTTGTTAGCAGTGATGAGAAGATTACTTTGGAAATCCGTGTAGTATGTAGTTCCACATTACAAGTTACCCTACTTAAAATGTAATGAGCAGTGTAACTATTTAAATTACGTTATTTAAGTAATGTAACTGATTACATTCGATTACTTTTCTAAATTTCTAATGAATGTTTTCAACTGCTAATCATTTTAAAACATTTAAAGGGGAAAGGGAAAGGGAAGTGGTGTGTGGCCAGGTATGGTGACCCATACTCAGAATTTGTCCTCTGCATTTAACCCATCCAAGTGCATGCACAGTAGTGAACACACACCCAGAACAGCGGGCAGCCAATGCTGTGGCGTCCGGGGAGCAGTTTGGGGGTTCGGTGCTTTGCTCAAGGGTCTCACATCAGTCGTGGTATTGAGGGTAGAGAGAGTGCTGGTTATTCACTCTCCCCACCTACAATCCCTGCCGGACCTGAGACTCAAACCCACGACCTTCGGGTTACAAGTCCAACTCTCTATCCATTAGGCCATGGCTGCCCCTCTGAAAAATTTTTTTTGTTTGTTTTCTCTGCATTTAACCTGTCCTAAGTGAACAAACACCCAGAGCAGTGGGCAGCCATGTTGCAGCACCCAGGGGTTCAGTGCCTCGCTCAAGGGCACCTCAGTCGTGGTATTGAGGGCGGAGAGAGTGCTGGTTACTCACTCCCCCCACCTACAATCCCTGCCAGACCTGAGACTTGAACCCAAGACCTTCAGGTTACAAGTCCAACTCTCTATCCATTAGGCCACGACTGCCCCTTAACGCAGGTAGGGTTAACTTTACAGTAGTACTCAACACTGATTACTGTCAGACTTCTCAAAATCCTTCATAACTTGAATTAAGATTATAATAATTCAATTTTAAAGCACAGCCACCAAAGCTAGACTGAGGTCACACGGCATACAGTTTACATAACCTTATGGGAAACAAAACAGTTATCGAATAAGCATGTTTCCTATTCTGTGTCCTAAACTCCTTAAACACTGGTGTCTTATATTTTAGAGCAGTCAATGCAATTTGGGAAAGAAATTCATTTAATCTGTATATGTGTGTGTGAAAATATTCAGATGTAACCCCCTTTGTAATCGTTAACATTTTCATAAGTAACTTTAATTACACTTTTTTTTTTCTCAGTATATGTAACGGATTGCAATTACATTTAATGGCATTACTCTGGTTTTATTTCTTATGAATATTCCCTCAAACAAACTGACATCTTCAATAGGTTACCTAAATAACAGCTGTTTGATACACACTACACTGTAAAAAAATAAATCTGTAAAATAACAGAAAAAGTACTGGCAGCATATTACACAAAACATTATCCATTAATTTTACAGACATTTGTATTAACCCTAAAGCACAATGTAATGCAGTGTAAAATTCAAAATACTGGTAAAACACCTGTGAAATATAAATACAGAAAAATTCCTTCAAATTATACTTTATGTTGTGCCCTATTTTTTTTAGGGTGTACACGTTCACATTTTAGAGTGGAAACAAGTGATTTCTCCTCTTTCTCTCTGGGTGCTTTGATGGAAGCTTTCAGCATACCTCCGGGCGCAGGCTAAATTTAGTGCATTGCCACTGAGGAGCCTAATCAGAGACTGTTTGACAATACACGTATTTGCTGTCCATTTCCTCCATCAGCAGAGGCTGTTGGGCTCTCTGTTCTTGTGTTTGGTATCAACCCTGATCACCAAACGCACTTCTGCCATTATCGCCATCACACGGTGCTCCAGCAGCACTCTTCAAATCCACAGATTCTGGACTTTTAGCATACACTGCACACTCATTCATTCTCCTTTATGATGACTCAAGAACGGCGTGCACATACTTCAGGCAATCAACGTCATCTCAGTGATTTTCTGTGAATCTTAGTAAATCTCTTCACTGTACTTGGCAATGCAATGATTTCTATTGTAAATGGATCATTTACTATAAGCCTATTTTTTTGTATGGAAGCATATTTCCGCCTCTGAATTAAAATACAATGAATAAAATACTGAATAAAAAAAATACTGAACAAAATACAATTGGTAATTGTAATTTTTGTTAACTTAATGGTAACTTTTTTTTTTCTCAAGATAGAAACATAGGGTCAGATTTACTAAACAGGGCAAATTAGCTTTAGAGCGCAATTCCATAAAAGCGCCGATGGGAGGAGAAAATTCTGCGTGTGATTTACAGATAGTGCACACATTTTTGGGCGTTACATAATTCATTTCAATACTCTCCTCCCATAAATTTTGCTTCTGAAAGGGAAACTCCTACAAATGCATATTCAATGAGGTCAGGGATTAAAAATGACTGTGTCCACGCCATTTCAGTTCTAATTCTTCACATTTCAGTTCTAATTCTTCATGTCCCACAATTCAGACTTCTCCGAATTTTGACTTTTAAATGTCACAATTTCCTTTTCTTCTCACAATTGCAAGTTTGTATCTTGTAATTCAGATTTTTTTTTCTCAAAAGTGTGAATTTATATTTTGCAATTTTGAGTTTGTCACAATTTTGAGTTAACATCTCACAATTAAGATATTTTAAGATAAAAACTCCCAATTACATTTATTTATTTATTTTACGTTTCATGGCAGAAGTAAACTTCCATAGTTTTTGCTGTCCTAACTATGCATAATTACATGGTTAGTTGAATTATATTATTTGCATCTGCTGACCCCATCAGAAAAAGCCTGCAACCCACCAGTTGGGAAGCACTGCTGTATACTGTATGATCAAACACGTGCTGTGTTAACATGACGAGACAGGCAGTAGAAGTCATGTGCTCTGAAACAATGCAACCTCTGATCTCAGGTGAGACGCCTGTTGAGTTCGCTCAGGATGGGGTCTTCAGTCATGAGCTCTTAACATTTAGATGGGTCCATTGATGAAGCTGCATCGGGGTAATTTGAGAAGACACAGAGGTTAGTAGAATGTCATGCTTTGGCTTAATATAGCAATCTCGATGATGATGATTGACACCAATGATAATTTACTGCTTTAAACTTGTCTTCATAGTGGGTTATGAGGGGTCTCTTATGGATGCTGTATGGCTTCATACAAATACAATGTATCAGCAGTCAGCAATGCAGAATTAATCTTTCACACTGTTCACAGAAAAAAGAAAGAACAAGACATGGTGATGTTATTATTACATTATGCGGTATGCCTGAGTAGTTGTAATGGCCTTAATTGACAAATGTGTTGTTTGGTTGTCCTCAGCACATCAGACAGTGATCCAAATCCAAATTATGGCATTACCTTTGTTTTTGGCTCTAATGTAGAAGCAAACAACTCACGAACATTTGCTAGCCAGTAATTTAAGAGTCCATTTATTATAAATTTGTGTCCACACTGCATTACTTATCCTTTTTAAGATTTTCATATATTTGTGTTTGGAAAGAGACCAGCAAAGCAGTGTTTTTAAAAAGGGCAATATTTCCTCCCTGAAACTGATTTACAGGGGCATTTTTACCTGTATAACAGGATTTTTCTGTTTGTATAATAACATGCAAAGAGCCGTTGATTTTTTTAAATACCTGAATTGAATCTACTGAAAAAAAGAAGAATGTTGCCTAACTGAAATAAAAGAAGTTTAAGTTAAAGTACTAAAAATACTAAAACTGAAATAAAAGCAAGTTAAAGCTAAGTGGAAATCAAAATAAAACTAGAGATATAAAAATAAAGATACTTTAAACTTAATATATACTGTAAAGGAATATAATTAGAATATATATTGATTGAATATGACAACTAGAATAGAATATAAATTAAATCTATTATCTATTGTAAAACAAGCAAGGGAAGAGGGGAGAAGAGGGGAAAAAAAAAAAAAAAAAAGAAAAAAAAAAAAAAAGCATACATATATATCAGACACACACAGGGTAAGTGGATGAGAAGAAGGGGGCCTGACTTTGCACTCAATATCACACACCGTCACACTTTTTTAATGCATCATACACTAACAATACATATACATACGTAGGGTGTTACATGTGAGTGGCGGCCGGGGGTGAGACTTTGGTCCTTGTGCCCTGCAGCACCTCTCCTAGATGGCTCGTCCTGGGCCTAAATTATGCCTTGCTCACGGAGGGCCCAGAGGCAGCCTTACAATATCTTACTCTTTATAGCTTTATTATTATTATTATTATTATTTTGTCATTACTACTACTATTACTACCATTATTATTTTTATTATTATTATTATTACTATTTTGTCCTCTTTCTGATCCTCCAACTTTCCCCACATTTTTGATTGAGTTAATTACTTATTATTTTTATTGTTATTATTTATTTATTAATATTATTGCTGCTACTATTACTATTATTACATATCACCTTCACCCTCCATCCTCTAATTTTTGTTATTAATACTATTATTATTATTATTATTATTATTATTATCATTACTATTATGGTTTTTTACTATTGTTATGTCTGTTGTACTTTATTTATTTATTTATTTTTTTGTTTGTTTGTTTATATACTTCCATCCCCAACACCCAGTCACACTTACACACACACACACACACACACACACACACACACACACCCATACTCACACAAATCATGTTGGCTGTCATGTATGTTTTGTTGACCTTGGTTATTTTGTATTTGATTTGTCACCTGTAAATAGTATGTTTGTTTGCATAAAAAAAAGAAAAAGAATATAAATTAAATAATGGAATATACCACTATAGGTAACATTTAATATAATAGTTAAAATGGATGAAATGACTATAGAGGCATTTTTTGCTCCCAAAGTTTAATTATTTGGAGTACTTTGCCAGTTTCAGTGACATTTTTGTCCAGAGTCAAAATGACATTGTCCAGTGACATTTTTGATCAGTTTCTGTTGTGTTTTTCTCACAGAATTTGAGAATTGAGACCTTGAATGTATACAGCAGAACAAGTTTTTTTTTTGTTGTTTTTTTTTTTTACCAGTACTATACAATAGTTTACAATATACAGTAGGTCTGATTGATCCAGAAGGAGATAAGGGGCCACTGAAGGTCATCAGTTTGCAGAAATGAGCTACAGCCATGAAGGACGCAGCTTGAAGACTGCTGTATGGAGGAATGCTGGGTATTCAGTCACACTAAGATTGGAGAGAGGCAGGCTGTTCCAACAGCTTAGTACTTACTGAATGCCACACATTATACATTGTGTGCTGCCTATTATTCTTTAAAAATAGTAAGTGACATTTTTTCTTTTTATGTTCTGATCAAATAATGAGTCAAAATAGATGGGTTGACAAAAGAACTAGTTCATTCATTATAATGGAAACAGAAGGTCAAATTGTGCAGATTGCATTGTGGGATCTGGGTACAGAAAAATTGTATATTGTGTAGTCTCTGTTTCACAAAATACTAAACTGGACAAAACTAGATCTCTACATAATATCCCGCAGTACATGGCTAACAAAAACAAGCTGCAGGTGAATGTTTTTCCTGTTGTTTCTCGTGTGCTCTCTCCTACGGATTTTAATTAGCGAACAGTTGATTATTTCAATTATGGACAGGCACTTGGCCTCTTTGTAGATACCAATTACAAACAGCATTCAGGATACAGCATGGATTGCTTCGCTGCTTTGGGAATATTGATTACAGCCTAAATGGACTGTTAACCTCTGACTTTCCCTGACAATCCAGCTTTCTCCCAAAATCCATGATTAGACATCCATCTATTTTAGAATCGATCACTTGTTGCTGCAACAGTGATGCAACTGTTTGTAACTCATGGCTTATCAATATCGGTGAATTACTACTTTAAAATTATAGAATGTAATGCTAAATAACTCAGGTTTTAGAAGAGTTTTACTACTCTTGAAATTAAAGTAAAGATTTTATCAAGTAAAAACTAAATTTACCAACAATTACACTATTTAAAAAAACACCTTTTTAAAATGTATTTATTTTTACCATCAGTACAACCTGATCTCATGGCAATTCATACATATTTTACAAGGTGGCTAATTTGTACGAATTCATGCAAACTCACTCGTACAAATTCATACGATTTTTGTTAAATTGTACATATGTATTTTACGAGTTCCCCAATTCGCATGAATTTGTACGTATGACCTACCCCTAACCCTGCCCCTAAACCTACCTGTCACTGGGGTCTAGACAAATCGTACAAAATCATACGAGTGAGGTTGTACGAATTTGTATGAATTAGCCACCTCGTAAAATACGTCTGAATTGGTCGTGAGATAGCGTTGATCAGGACCACCGCTAATTTGAGTTATTTATCTCCCTGTATAGCACCGGTTATAACAATGACTTAGAGCATGTGAAATGCTGTTGATATGTGAGGAAACACATATTTATGCACTCACATTTGGCCTCAGATTCATAATTCATGCAACTAACTTTCATGATATCTTGATTCCTCTTGATTGTAATTTATTCATGCATTCCTTCTCTGGTTTGAGACCTGGATTCATAATCCAGTTCAATCTTGTCATGAATTGATAATGAGGCCAAAAGCACTGATGAAATAGTAAATGGTAGAAGTTCAACAGCTGAAACAGTAGCTGTGTGGCTCTAGCTGATGTGTTGTGAGGAATGATGAGAAATCATAGTGATGTTTTGTTTACATGACACACAGCCAAGGCATTTAATGACATGAGCTGTAGTTTATCCCATCCTGGAACAAATATTAATTATGGTAGACATCAAGCTATAAGTTAAAACACACTAATAAATTATGATCTGTCTTTACATAGAATACTCAGATGTCCTTATTGTGTGCATTTTATATCCCTATTTGTCTCTATTTCTACAAATATAAGCATTGAAGTCAACAAAAAATCTTAAATATTTCATTAAAATACTCTTATTGAATCACTTTATTACCAGTAGAGTTAAATTCACATTGAAATGCACACTGAACAAACAAAAGGCCGTCATGTGATCTCTTAAAAAAAAAGGGTTCCAAAAGGGTTTTTTTGCAGCAGTGTTATAGAGGAACCATTCTGAGTTCCAGAAAGAACCTTAAAAGAACCATTTTTTCTTATAGTGTGAAGAGCCCATTTGAACAATATTAAGAACTTCTTGTTATGGAAAGATGGAAAGATTTCATGGATGTTAAAGTTTCTTCCTGTAACCTTAGATGCCGATAAAGAACTTTTATTTTTAAGAGTCTATGGTGGTTTGAATGAATGGTTCAAAATGGTTTTTTCATTTGAACTGGTGCTCAAAATGGCCTTTTAATGATCTGTCCACCAGTGGATACCAGTCTCAAAGGCTTAAATAAATGATCAATGACCTACAGTGTATAGTTTTATAATGACCTCATTCTTGTCTGTCCCTCACGTGTAGCGAGTGACTGGCTGTTTTACACACCATGCTGTCTTGGATGGTTTGAATAGCGATGTGACTCTCGAAGGTTGACAGTACAGGTTTGTGCGAAATAGAACGTGTTGAGAGATCATCCTGAAACAAACATCTGTCACATACGCCAAGATTGCATGATGAAATATGCTGAGGGAGACATTCATCCACAGGGAGAAGAGCACAGAAGAAAGAGTAATTGAATTCGATTAGACGGCCCCTTTGTAACATTTCAATTGGCAAGGGGGAACAAGTGTTTCATTCTCTGTAATCTAATTTATTGTCTCTTTCTCCCTAAGTCTTTTTTCTATGTTGTTTTTCATTCACCAGTGTGTTTCTGATTTTATATATATATATGTTTCTACTTATAAAAAAAATGTCACTCAGCCTATTTGGTCTTTGTGGGCAGTCACGCTAAGGTGATGTTTACACAATACTATTTTCAAATAAAAACTGAAAACTTTTTATGCATTTTGGCCATTTACATACATGACAATGGTGTTTTTGGTGCCTGAAAATGCAAACTTTTGAAAACGGGTTTCAAAATGCATGTTTTTTGGAGGTAGCATCATTTTCAAAACTAAGAAAACATCAATTTGTGTCTGAGGCTGAGACTATGAAAGCAGTGACATCATGTGCATTGCTTATTATGTGTTCAATGTATGTGCATGTAGTGCATGTGGTGTTTCTTTAAAAAAACTGACATCACCAACTACTTGCCTGGCATTCATAATACAGTTTTTTTAGTCATTTTCACTGATCTGTGTGAACAGAGGTCGTTTTGACAATGTCTGTAGGTGAAACTTTAACAAAGGAAAAAAAGCCCATTGTAGTCATGTAAATATACCAAGAGAGCTCAACTTGTAGTGCACTTGAGATCTTAAAAGTATATTTTTAAAAACCTGTACTTGAAGAAAATATAATATTAATTAAGCAAAAGGCCACCTAATGTAAGTACACTTTCATGACTGTTAAGTACACGTTTAAAAGTGTCATGCTTTAAAGAAGTACACTTATTTACACTTCAGTGTGTTAATATCATATTTAAACTATAACTATGAATTTAAATTTAAACTAGTTTCAATTTGCAGTTAACATGCAGTTAAGTGTCTGAAAACATTACATTGCTAAATGGTTTCATGATGAAAACTTACCTCTGGGAACTTTTTCGCAAGACTCGAAATACGTATAATAAGTACATATCACTGCAGTTTCCAACAGAAATGAACACTAGAGGCAGTAAAACAGTTTAGTAATAGTTTTTGTACACAGTTACGATTACAGCTCCATACACTCTAAAAAAAATCCTGTTTTTTTTTTTTTTAACCCAAATGCTGGGTTGAGCCTTTTGGGTCATTTTTTGGGGTTATTTTTTCAGTGTTTGGTAGTTTTTGTGTTACCCAGCTCCTGGGTCAAATGTAACAATCCAATATTTTGGTAGTTTTTGTATTATCCTGGGTCAGACGTAACCCAGCAGTTGAGTTATTTATTGCGGGGAATTTGCGTCCTCTTCTGGAGAGAGCAGTTCTAAGCACCATCGAATTGATGCATTTCTTCGGTAAATACAGGTTTGTGTAAATTTTATTTTATATATAAAATTGTTACTGTGCTGTATATCGTTCAATTTCATGTTGAGCAACACAGGCGTGCGGTGTGAATCACCAAGCCTGATACTCTGCATAAAATAAACAATTTTATTCATAAAGATACAGAATACAAATACGTTGGATGTTAAAATATTTCCTCAGAGCTGTTTACTGTTTGTTTTTGGGTAGGTTATGAAGGCAGTCGCAGTAGGCCTATATTTCGGCTATGAGTGAAACGCAGGGCGACTGTCTCAGCCGTGAGCAATTCCCCACTGAACACGACTCCAGCTCGGGCACGAGAGCCATCGCCGTTACGGTGGAAACGGAATAAAAGAGAATTACTGTTATTCAGAAATACACGTGAATTACTTTTGTTTAAATGTTTAATTTTTACTTTTAATAAAATTTGAAGTTACACAAGTTTAGAGGATTTAAGTTAATCTGTAAACATAATTTCATGTATAAAGTAAAAAACAAGCTATATTATAATAAAAATTAATCAACCCATTAGCTGGGTTAAATCAACCCAATTATGTTGGGTTAAATAAACAACCCAATTTGCTTGGTAAAATGAACCCCAAATGGATTCTGTCCTATATTTACCCAGCCCTTGGGTTAAAACAACCCAAATTGGGTTGTTTTTAACCCAGTGTTTTTGTTGTTGTTGTTGTTTTTTTAGAGTGTATGTTTCGCTTTCCGGACGTAACAAGCTTTTTCAGTAGCTCAGCCGGCATGGAATTGGACTTAGGATGCAGGATCCTTGGGTACAAATCCTGTCAAACATGACTCACATTGAAAGAGCTGAAAAATGAGATTGAAAACAAGCTAAAACGGCATGCTTGCGATTGCGTTTTTACGTTCATACTATCAGGTAGGTTTAGTTGTAGTGCAGATGGTACATTATTTTAAAATGTCATGAAGCATTAGACTTATAGCACCACTCAACGGACATTTCAACTCAGAACTGTAGTGACATCTACAAAACCAACATCACATTAAACGTACCGTAGGTATGTTCATCTGTTCCGGGGAATAAACAAACACTCTTTAAGCGCCACTTAGTGGACATTTCACATCGAATAGGTCGCAAAACGTACAGTTGTGCCCAAAATTATTCATACCCTTGGTAAATATGATCAAAGGTGGCTGTGAAAATAAATCTCTATCATTAATCCTTTTGATCTTTTATTTGAAAAATACAAAAATCTAACCTTTCATTGGAGAATAAGAATTTAAAATGGGAGAGAAATCTCATTATGAAATAAATGTTTTTCTCTAATACATATTGGCCACAATTAATCATACCCTTTTATTCAATACTTTTTGTAACCTCCTTTTGCCAAGATAACAGCTCTGAATCTTCACCTATAATGCCTGATAAGATTGGAGAACATCTGACAAGAGATCAGAGACCATTCCTTCATCCAGAATCACTCCAGACCCTTCAGATTCACAGCTCCATGTCAGTGCTTCTTCTCTTCAATTCACCCCACTCATTTTCTATAGGGTTCAGGTGAGGGGACTGGACGGCCAGGCAGAAGCTTGGTTTTGTTCTCAGTGACCCATTTTTGTTTTGGTTTTGATGTTTGTTTGTGGATCATTGTCCTGTTGGAAGATCCAACCATGGCCCATTATAAGATTTCTAGCATGGACAGTCAGTTTTTAATTTTTTGTCTGTTGGTGTTTAATTGAATCCATGATGCCATATATCTGAACAAGATATCCAGGACCTCCAGCAGAAAAATAGGCCCACAACATTAAAGACCCAGCAGTATATTTCATTGTACACATGGGGTACTTTTTTATCCCTGTGTGCACCAAACCCATCTTGAGTGTTTGCTGCTAAAAAGCTCTCTTTTTTTTAGTTTCATCAGACCGAAGAAACCAGTACTATTTGAAGTTCCAGTCATGTCTGACAACTGAATATGCTGGAGTTAGTTTTTGGATGAGTGAGGAAAATTTTTCTTGAAACCCTCCCGAACAACATGTGCTGATGTAGGGGCTGTTTTATTTATTTATTTATTTTTGAGGCTTTCTGACCCCAAAACTCAACTAGTCTCTGCAATTCTCCAGCTGTGATCCTTGGAGAGTCTTTGGCCACTCAAACTCTCCTCCTCACTGTGCATTAGGACAATATAGACACACGTCATCTTCCAGGCAGATTTGTAACATCTTAAGTTGATTAGAACCTCTTAGTTATTGCCCTGATGGTGGAAATGGGGATTTTTAATGCTTTAGCTCTTTTCTTACAGTCACTTTCTAAATTTGTGAAGTTCAACAATCTTTTGCTGCACATCAGAAATATATTCTTTGATTTTACTCCTTGTGATCAGTGATTAAGGGAGTTTGGCCTTTGTGTTCCTCATATTTATATTCCTGTGAAACAGGAAGCCAAGGCTGGACAATTTCATGTTCCTAGTCACCCTGGTGTGATAAAAAAATGCAAATATGAATGGGAATATACTTCAGAGATATTTTAATCATAAGAATTTCTAGGGGTACCAATAATTGTGGCCATTGTGTACTAGAGAAAAATATTTATTTCTGGATTTTCCCCCACTTTCACTTTTTTTTTTTTTTACTTCAATTAAAGGTTAGATTTTTTTTTTAAATTTTTGAATGAAAGATCAAATGGATAAACAATGCAGACTTATTTTCACAGCCTTCTTTGATCATTCTTTGAGCCTTCTTTGATCACCAAGAGTATGAATAATTTTGAGCACAACTGTACATGGCAGTGTGTATTTCGAGTCTTGTGAAAAAGTTCCAGGTTGCTACATTCAGTTTACTCACAGAAGTGTACTTCTTTTCACAAGGAACTGGTGTCAATTTTAAAAGAAGTATCAATAGTTAGAAAAAGGAGTGCTCTAGATGGGTATAAATCACTTTTGAAATGGTAAAGCAGCTTGTTGCTGGGGCAGTACCCTCAAAGGGACACCTTTGTACATTTATGCAAAATTTATCTAGTGTGAAGCATAATATAACAGAGAATTCAAAATAGTATATTAATCCAATTACCAGCAATGATGACACATGCTGTTTTAACCCTAAATCACGTCAATCCCATCCCAAGGCAACAGACCGCAGTTATCTGTCACTTCTAAGTATTTCCCAAGGCCTTTGAAACCCACGACTATGACAGAATCCACAGCAATCCTCAAACAGTTTAGTTCACGCTTCTCCCACATAGCGAGGCTAATGCGTCCCACAGAAAGTAGTGCCATGTGGAGGATACTTGATAAACATGTTCTTCTTTTTACTTGATGAAAAATGTTCTTCGCAACAGCGACAGAGAAAGTGAGAGATCGATTTTAGTCGAGCCACTCATGTGGACCACATCTCTCATGAGATCAAAGTCCTGAGGATGTCAGCAGCATTTTGGCGGGTCTAATCCTTTAAAACCAGTGGCTACAGGCGATCAGTAATGGAGCGCACACAGAGCCCTGCACTGTAGTCAAACGTGGCCTCGATTGATTGCTTTAGCCTGACTAAGCCACAAACAGGATATGACTGTTCACATCCCATAATCCTCCCTGCTCATGCTGGCTCACATTGACTGCTCTCTGCAGAGGCAGTAATGGAAAGCAGCTGGAATGTTTTTCACTTTGCCAAAAAATGGCTTCTTTTCAAGGTCTGATAGTTGGGTCCCAAAATTAAGGCTTAGTATTCAATACTCTTGAGGGAGGATTGTTTATAATGTGGAGCTTTCCTATGTCAAAAATCATTAGAGAATGAGCAAATTAAGACTTAAAGGGACAGTTCACCTTGAAGACTTTTTGAAAAATGTCCATACAGTCAAAGCCAAATGGGTCCAGTTTTGTTTTATAACCCATTGATTTTCAACATCAATGAAAACAGCTGAAAACAACTTCTTAAAAACATCTTCTTTTGTGTTCCACAGAAGAAAGAAAAATCTACCATAATTTCCAAATTAACCAAAAAATATTATCAGATGAAGTTTAATGAAAAATTCACATATCTGTCAGGCCATTAACCACTGTAGACATTAATGAGTAGACGTTTGCATTCAGAATAGTAATCAACATGGGTTTTTCATTGATTATTACACTTCTACGTTTGGCACCCTGAATCTTTGGTTACATCACTGAACTTCTCTTTTTTCTGTCCGACTAAACCAATAGCTATTTTGAAATGTTATGTAAAACACAATCACTTTTCAGTAATATCTTAATAGCTGATGCATATGTAAAATAATATGGTGTTATCAAAGGGAAAAAAAATAAAATAAATATGTAT
>JAFVLL020012411.1:0-18797 GCA_021397915.2 Tor tambroides | reverse complement strand
AGGCAGAAAGACCAGTGTACTGACTCAAAGCTAGAGCTTTGATTTTTTTTTTTTTTTTTTTTTTTGGTATTGTCATTGGCATCTCTGTTTGTATTTGCATCAGCAATTCACTAGTCAAAACTAATTGGCCAACGTTTAGGAAATAAATAATATTTAAGTAGTACTGTATATTAAATATTAGAATCATGAGTTTAAGTGGAATTTAGTCATCCTGGTATGGGAATTTTCTATTATGTTGATATATGTTAAATTTAACTGTATGGAATTGTTGTGATTTGTTGAGGATTTGATTAAATAGATTATTTTTTCTAAAACAGCTGCTCTCTGAGTTTCTCCATACATTTCTATGCAAATATGTCAATTACCATGTGTTGCTCCATATGTAGAGAAATCATCACATATTCAGGACAGATTTACCCAGTCTTTGCTTTAGGCAAACAATATCTCAAATAATTTAATCAAGCAAATTATTGTCTATGGCCAGAAGTTAGGTTTTCATTTTTTATATGATTTTCCCCCACAGAATTAAAAGATCTTACCACTTACAAACTGGAAATACAAATGATTGACATGTCTATTCATATATGATAACAGCTCACTGGACATCATTAAGGCACCTTCCACCAACCCAAGAACAACCACATGAATATTTATAGAGCTAAAATAACAGTTTAGAGTATCCTGAAAGCACTGGCTTTGCCTGAAAGCACAGTTGTTTGCCAGTACTAAGAAAGTGGCAGCAGAAATATGATAAACTAGGACTGTTTATTACCAAAGATCTCACTGTAGAAATATAGGAACACATATTACTTGTTACATAAACTTTTACAATCACCCAAATAAAAGAACTAATTCAGTAAGCTGATGACAGACAAGTAGGCTACTACTTCTTACCTTCAGAAGCAGCAATTCCTGTAACGGAGCAATCTACTGCGCATTTGCAAACCATGTTGTAATAAATTTTAATAGGCGTTATTTCATGCACGACAAGGAGTTGTGATAGCCGTAGCCAGTGTTCCCTGATTCAGTAATCACTGACCAGTAAATATATTGTAGCTCATAGAAATCATAAGGGCTGATATTTGCGTGTACTGTACACAACAATTTAACCGGTAATGACATGCAGCTCATTCATCCTTGATATTTTCACAGCAAAAGCACAAGTGATACTTTTCCCAATTTTTTAACTGCCTTCTCATGTGCAGCTCTCAGAGCTGAAATATTATGCTGAGCCTCTAGGCACTCCAAATGCATCTCTTCAGCAGGAAATTATTAAACTTCTTCTCGAGGTGTATGTCGTACATCTGTTTTATTAAACGAGGGAGTTCTGCATGAAGAATTCCATTTCAATAATTAGTTCACCTCAGAAATGTCAAGTCAGCGGTGTAAGCGAGCCCATTGTTAAAAAACAATTACAGCCGTGGTGAGAACCTTGCTTTGAAATAGTGCAAGTGAAGCCTTTTCGCAACATTCTATTCTGCACCTTGAATTGGCTTTTGCCATGTGAAGTGGTGAGTGATTGTGTGTGTAAGAGGTTTACTGTGATACTATCCGAGACACTCAAGGGCTTCTTTCACAGCGATTGACCCTTTTCATTTATTTATCCACAGTGAGCTGGTTGTGACCTTAGAAGGCATTCTGTATGCTTTTTAATTGGGTTTTCAAACAGTTAGTACATTAAAACAGTATATTATGCAGGAAAAAAAAAACTGTGAGGCGGTTAAAGGGTTAGTTCACCCCAAAATGAAAAATCTGTCATTAGTTTCTCATCCTTACGTCATTCAAAACCTGCAAGACTTTAGTTCATCTTCAAAACGCAAATAAACATATTTTGAATTCACATGTAAACACTGATAAATGCACATACCGTACAGTACATATATGATGAATGGAAAGTCAAACATTCTTGATAAATGTCAAGAATTTAAAGAGTTTGGTTGGAATGGACTTTCAATGGTGGGATGTACTATAAATATCTCAGGTTCCATTAAAAATATTTTAGTTTGTGATTCAAAAATGAACAAAAGTCTCTTGAGTTTTCTGAAGGACAAGAGGGTGAGTAAATTGTCAAAAAAAAAAAAAAAAAAAATTCTCCAGTGTGTTATTGCTGCACCACTAGAGTTACCGAACAGAAATGGAAAAATAATTATTGTTCTCAAACACCTTTCCCCTGTCTGCCATTGGTAAAGACAAACAGATAGCCCCGCCCCAAACTAACACCATTGGCTGAGACCCTGTTGCTATGCTGGGCTGGTCAGGATAATCAAACAAACAAAACAATGTTTTGATAGCACCACAGAGCCTCAATGTTTACACTTTTCAGCATAGTCAACCTACAAATGACTTACAAGCACTCCGCATATTAAGCTGGGATAAGAAAAAGTATTTTAACATCAAACAGCATACAAACAATGGCCAACGGATAAGAAAAACTGGAAAATTACAAATCATCAAGCAGCTTTGAACATATTATTTTGAAATGTTACAGCCGTCTAGTTTTCTACTAAGCCACATTCAGAGATTTGTTTATTTTGTGGGAAGAAAAGGGGCGTCAGCTCATAGAGGAGTGTCTGACTGGTTTGTAGAAGAGTGAAGAGCCCTCTGAGAAAGCACTTGTGATCTCTGAGTAAAGCTGTTGTGCTGAGAGGGAGAGGAGGAGGCAGTCTGGCACGGCTTGGCTGATATACATAAGAGCTGTGATTAACTGGATTCAAATCCTCACCAACAAAAAGAGCAGACTGCTTTCACACAACAGTGGATATTCATGTGTCTTTCATTTTATATCTTAAACCTGGATGACAGTTTAAGTTTGTGTTAAAGCAGACAGCAAATTAATAACAGAAAAAACTGACTATTTCTATTGAACACATATATACACATATCTCTGAATGTGGCTTAGTAGAAAACTAGACGGCTGTAACATTTCAAAATAATATGTTCAAAGCTGCTTGTTGATTACACACACTATACAGTATCTGTCATTTTTTAATGACAACTAAAAGGACATATTATTTTTAAGGGTTTGAATAAAATATCCATGGCAAAAAAATCTAATTAATACCTTATTATTGTTAATAAATGTTATATTTATGTATTTAATATTTACATGTATCAAAAATTACTCATAAACCATTTTCCCCCCAATATTATAAATGGATTAGGTTTTTTTTTAACCCAACTGCACTTCATATTCAAAACAGATTAGCTTCGTGTAGCTATAAGAATTCATTATGGCACTTCAGTAAAAGTTTTAATTTGACAATAGTATTTCATTATTTATAAACTTGATTGTTTGATATTACTGTAATATAACTCGTATGCTGTTATGTTAATCACACAAGTGTAATATGATTCAGAAAGATAATGAATCTTTGAAATTATTATTACGAAAGAAATGTGAATAAGTAACACAAGATACAATTTTCAGATTCAGATCACTCTCTCTATGTGTAATACATAAAATATAGAAACAAGATACACCTGTACATAATCATATACACTTTTATATGCACTTATATATATTTCAACAAATATACGTGCACATTCTGTAATTCTCAAAGTCTACACTCTAAAAAAAATGGTGCTATATAGCACTAAAAGTGGTTCTTTGGCTCGTAATCATAGGGGAACCACTTTTGGTGCTGTATAGCACCAAATCTTCGTGCTTCAGTGGTTCTTCAGCAGTTCTTCACTGGTTCTTTGGCATGACTGAGGGGCTATATAGCACCATTACCATATACAGAACCTGTTAAGCTCCTGTATGGTTCTTCAGCGGTTCTTCAGTGGTTCTTTGGGGTGATTAAGGTACTATATAGCACCACTGCCGTACAAAGAACCACTGTTGGTGCTGTTTAGCACCATTTTTGTTGAAGAAATACAATGCAATATGGCACCTCTTATGGTTCTACATAGCACCATTTGACGAAGGTGGTTCCCCTATGATTACGAGCCAAGAACCACTTTTAGTGCTATATAGCACCTTTTTTTTGAGAGTGTAAGTAAAAATCCTGAGGTTGAGGATTGGCAAGGTTAGATTTTGAAAGGTATACAATATGTTCCTAGTGAACAGCTCATTTCTCAGTCCTCTTTCCTCCACCTGCCTTCCCCAGACCCAGTTACTCACAGAAATATGTCCACGTTTTCCATGTCTCCCGTAATACAGAGGCTCTCCAGCAGAACTCAATTCACATTGGTAATGAGTCTGTACTCTAACATTTCCCCATGCAGACAGACCAATCTGCCACAGCGCTGCACATATAGGGCTTTTGCATTAGGCAAAAGCTCAGAGGGAATCGAATCCATGAGATATTGCTTTTTTCATTAGGTTGGAGTTTGACGTTCACTTGGCTGAGAATTCGCAAAAATAACCTTCTGCACACCTGGGTACAAAAAGTCTGCAATGTGTGGGTGCTGTCCTACAAATCAGTAAAAGCTTCCATTATTAATCATCACCATCATCAATAATTATAATACTGGTAACGGTAGTCAGATACTGATAGTGATAGTCAAGCTCATCGTCTCACAGACAACAGTCAATCAAGTGAGCAGATGCTTTTCTTTTTGCACCACATGGCTTTTCTTTACAGTATGTCAGCATATAGACTAACATCTTATGGCATTCAATCTGTCAGAATGGATTTTGTCTTCACTGATTCATTCAACCTTTGGTAAATAGAAAGGCCATTCCTTGTCCATTTCCCTCAGTGAATTTGATTTAAGGATTCATAAACCTTTTTTTCTGTCAAGCCTTCTATTTTGTGAGTGCGTATATGTGTTTGTGTGGGTGTGTAAGCAAGACTTTCAATAATGAAGAGCTTTTAGACACAAACTCAACTCAAAGTGTTTCTACCTCAGTAGTTCTTCAAACAAAACTAAAACACATACAGTACACACTTCAAAAAAATTCATTGTCATTAAAAACACTTAATCTTGACTTACGTAGTCATCATATGATTTGTGCGTGGCCTGCAGTAGCGGTGCTCTGTATCCAGGGGTCCCTGTAGTTCCTCTGGCCCGGGGTGCAGACACTCCCCTGGCTAGTGTGGGTGTTGGGACGGAGGTGCGTGTTCCCACAGTTCCTCTGGGTGCTGCTGCTCCTCGTCCTGGTGGAGGGGGTGGAGCTGCTCCCCCTCGACCTCTAAAGACATAAAGTAAGAGAAAATATATGATATAGTATATAATAGAAATATATTATTTTTTTCTTATTTTATTTTGTTTTTATGAAAATATACATATTATATTTTATTGTATTATTTTATATATTTATTAAGATTTTTGGTGCAATATGTTTGTATTTTCTGTTATGATTGCTTTTTTTATTTTATTTTTTTGTATTTAATATTTAAATAAAATACAAAAAATATTGATGAACCAACTTTGCAATAATGATAACACTTTCATTTAATTTATTTAAAAAAAAAACCCTTCAAAATAGGTTGGGTCTGAGTTTTTAGCTTAATATATAAAAATTTTGATTCATATGAATATGTAATTTACATTGTATTTATTTTCTTAGGCACTTCAGTAAAAGTGTTAATTTAATAGCATTTTACCACCAAACCTTCCCATAATTGTTTGATATTGCTGTGATATAACTCTTCTGCAGAACCTCCCATTTCTATATAGACACATACTTGATGCAGTGGCAGCTCTATGCAAAATTAGTGCAGCACAACTCCAGTGTTTACAGATAAAAAATTTGCATTTTGTGTGAAGTCATTTGCTGCAGTGCTATAATAGTGGGTTGCTGTTAGCTGGTGTTTTCATCACCGACAGCCTATTAAAGCCCTGTGAACCATAATGCCAGTGATTCAATAAGGTGAGACAGCAGAGTTTTCAAAGATATTGCAATATTCACTGCCTCAGCTCTTTTCTTTCATAGCACTGCTCGGGTTACACACTGTAACAGTGGCAGTGAAGCATGGCATCAAAAATCAGTCTGTAGAGCACATTGTTTCATTCGGTGTGATGAGAAATGGCTTTATTTCGCTCCCTTGTGCTGCTATTGTGGAATCAAGGGGTGAAGTTGTCCATTTCTGGAGTCATTTTCAACCTGATTACTGTTTCAGCAAGGCAGATGGAGTTGGCAGCACTGGTGAATGGCAGATGTTTCGGTCTGTCCAGTTCTACATTTTGTCCATCCAAATCCAAAGATCCTACAGAGACTAATGGCCTCATCAGTGTTGTTTTTGCCATGCTGATTTGTGGTAATGACTTCTCATGGCACATCAAGGCGAAGAGCCGCTTTATAGCTTTATCCGCCAGGAACGGTAAACAGAAAGATCATATTTTGAATCTATTATTACTACCTGAGGTAATGCAAGCTGTCGTTGTTTTGGGAGAATCCTAGAGGGATCTTCAGAGGCTCAAGCAAGCCAGAACAAGTGCAGTGTGAAATGTATGAAATAAACATTAAAGATGGTGTAAATAATGTATGACGGTATATTTAAGTTATGCTTTTGATGAGAACAATTAAAGCTTCACCTGCTAACCTGATTAATAACACTGAGCCTCAGGGCACTTTCATGATCCAACAGTGCGCAGATGTTTGGGAGTGAAAATTGGGCCTCTGTTAGAGTTGTCAACAGTTAGAGTTAAAGAGTAAACTTGGATGACTTCGGTTTCATCAGAAATGCAGAATAAGATTATTTTATTGTTATATGATATTTATTCTTTTAGATCTGATTTGTACTTAATTTATTAACAAGCACAACCATATCACTATGTTAGTTAAAGGAATAGTTCACCCAAAACGTATTTTCTCATTTCTCATATCATTCCAAACTTGCATGCTGATATTTTTGCTGGTATTTTGTCCTTTCCTAACTAGTATCTGCTTCATTAGCTTAAAACGTCTACCTTGTTACCTGAGCCTGAGCTTTTCTGATAGACAGACATTTTCTCCTTCTGATAAGACTAAAAATAATTTGTTTTTTTAAACATTTTTTTTCAACAAACCTGCTCAGTTCAAAATCCAAGAAACTAACACAAAGGGAGAATATACAAGAAATATTCAAAAACCTCTTGCTTTGTGTTCCACGGAAGAAAAAAGTCATACGGGTTTGGAATGACATAAAGGTGAATAAATGATGGCATACTTGGGTGAGCTATTCCTTTAAGGTTTCTGTGATTGTTCAGAGGGGTGGTGAGGTAAAGCTACTGTACCGGGTGGAGGCTGTGGAGGTCAGACGTAAGCCTCGTCCTCGTGCGGTTCTTCCTCGGCTTGGGTCATCTGAGCCATTTAAGTAGGAGAGCTCACGAAGTTGCTCCTGCCTGATCTCATCATTGTAATCCTGTGGAAAGAAAAAAAACAGCAAACCTGACATAAAAATACATTTCTATACAAATGTGAGTGTGTTGTATGTGCATCTCGTGTGACATGCTTTTACAAAAAGAACTGATCCAGTTGGATGTACATCTTGCAGAAGCCAGCGTCAAAGCAACTGAGTTTTAAATGCATTGCCAGACCACCAGAACGTTGGCAGGGAATGTTAAATATACTGCCAGAAAGTTTTGCTGACTTCAAACAAAAAAACAAAAAAAAAACCAAGGATAAAAAAAGAAATCTGTTTTAGCTTGTTTTTCAGAAGTGGAGGACAAGAAACATTTTTGCATACATACTGACAAAAAGGCACCATATGAAACGCACTCCAAAATATGGTGTTGAAGGAGGGAACGTGATGCACACATATCTTTCATTTAGAGTAAGAAAAATGATAGAGGCAGGAGAAAAATAGAGCGCTGGCTTATTAACTTTGTTTGACATCAGCTATCAGTGCATTGTTGTGAAAGAATAATTCCACTTTCTGCATTTATAAAGTCTCTCTCTCATTTGATTGAACATGACAGGGCCCTGAATCACAAGGACGATTACAGAGTGGATAGCGCTTATTTTATTATCATGTCACTGCCACAGGCAGATAAACGGAGCCTCATTTCCACCAGCCACTTATTTCCCTTCCTGTTTGGCACAACAGCTGGGTACAGGCAAATATCAGACATGGCAGCTAGAAGAGAGTGGCCTTTCCACAGAGATATGCTCAACAATCAATAAAGATTGTATTGCTGAGATTTAGAGCTGCTTTTGTGTCCACTAAATGGACTCGGGCTAGTCCATTGTTAAATAAAATGTAAATATACCAAATACAGTTTTTAACTGGCAAAGCTATATAATATATATGACTTTTTTTTTTTTTTTAACAAAGTCACTTATGCTTGTCAAGGGTGCTTTTATTTTATCAAAGAATTTTGTAATATTGTGAAATACTATTACAATTTAAAATAAAACTTTATATATTTTGAAATGTAATTTATTCCTGTGATGGCAAAGCTGAATTTTCAGCAGGCATTACTCCAGTCTTAAGTGTCACATGATCCTTCAGATATTTGGTGCTTATTATTATTAATGTTAAAAACAGGTTTGCTGCTTAATATTTTTGTGGAAACCATGATACATTTTTTTCAGGATTCTATGATGAATAGAAAGTTCAAAACAATAGCATTTATTTGAAATAGAAATCTTCAATGTCTTGGCTGTCACTTTTTGATCAAGTTAATTCATCCTTGATGAATAAAAGTAATAAAAGACCCCAAACCAATTACTAATTAGCAATTACTAAAACTGTACATAAATACCCATCCGCTACAGTGCAAATTGGTGAAAATTTTGGAAAAAGGACAAATGAGGGGTGATTATTTCACAGTCCTCTGAAGATATGCTTATTAACTGCAGTGACAATCACCAAAGAAATCTAAAACCTAGAGGTAGGAATTTTGATCATTTATATAACACGTTGAAAGGTGGGAGGTGTGTTAGGTTCTTGGATCAGCTCTAGCTAGGTTTTCACTGTTGCCAGGGCAGCCCATGTCTTAGCCTAAACAACCTGACTGCATTCCTTGCCTTTGAGAAATGAGGGTAACACACTGACAGACAGAAATGTATTTTATACTGATCAGATGTAATGAGCATTCTGATGGACTCATTATGTAGAGTGTCTCGAGGTAAAGCTAATTATGTTCCGAATCAGATTTAATAACAGCGGTAATGCATTGATTCAGGATATAAACAGGGAGTCTTAGAAACACCAGGCCAAATTGTGTCCAGCTAGCCAGTCAGGCTGAAAAAGAAAGAAATAAAATTCTTGCTTTTTTAGTCTCCGTATGAGTCTGTACATCTTCTCTGCATTAATGGTATATATTAGACTTCCTCCTGCAAAATCTAGTCAGTTTCCTTCTTAATGAGACTACAGTCAATACATGTACAGTACTGCCGCTGAGGAGAGCCCACTCACTCCTACTAAAGATGCTGCGTTTTGCATGAATCACTCTTTTCCTTTGGCAGTGTGTGAGGTTGTGTAATCGTATTCACATAATGGGCTTTCTGTAGGCTTTATCAACAAAGGTTTAGGTCTATCAGCAGTCTAGGTTGCAAAGGCGTTTTGTTTGTTTGTTTTTTTAAAGACATATTCATTGTATGTTAACCAAGCTAATCTGGAATTACAAAATTCATTCAATGGAACTTCACAATTCATAGTGCAATTTAATCCAGAGCTAGAGATAATCTGCATGCAGCTTTATTTTTTTGACAATGATATACATACATAAATCATTGTCTCTATGCTCTATTGTCTTAAAAAGACACTACTTTTATTCAGGAAGAATGCATTAAACTGACTAAATATGATAGCAAAGACATTTTATAATGTTACAAATGATTTCTATTTCTATTTAAACGTTACATCAAAGAATCCTGAAAAACAGTATCATGGCTTCCACAAAAATATTAAGCAGGACAACTGTTTTAATAAGAAGAATTTTTTCTTGAGCAGCAAATCAGCATATTGAAATGATTTCTGAAGGATCATGTGACACTGAAGACGATTCAAGAAGAAAACAGTTATTCTGAATTGTAAAAATATTTCATAATATTGCATTTTTACTGTATTTTTAATCAAATAAATGCAGCCATGGTAACTATGAAAGATTTATTTCAAAAATGTTAAAAATATCTTACTAATGGTAGTGTATGTGTTTGTTGGGAATTATTTGGAAGCTGAGTCTCCCTCCATTTGCTAACAGCTTCCACTCTTCTGGGAAAGTTTTGCAGTAGCCGTTGAAACACGAACACTGGGATTTTCTCTCATTCGGACACAAGAGCATCACTAAGGACAGGTAATGATGATGAGTCAGGGGGTCTGGCTCTCTTTGTTCCAATTCATCTCAAAGGTGTTCAGTAGGAATTGAGCTTGGTGCAGGCCAGTCAAGTTCTTCCACACTAGACTCGGTAAAACATTTCTTAATAGACTTTTCTTTGTGCACTGTGGCATTGTGATGTGTGATGCTGGAACAGAAAATGGCTTCCCGAAACTATTGCAAGAAAGAAGCACACAATATACTAGAATGTCATGTGTGCTGTAGCATTAAGGTTTGTTTTCACTGGAATTAAGGGGCCTAGCAAAAGCTTTTAATTAGAAAGGGGCCATAATGTCATGTCTCTATAAAACAAATGCTATGACATATTCAAATGGCTGCCTAGATACTATTAACATTTCAAAGTGCACCATCTCGAGATGGCAGCACACTCCTTTAATCCTGACAGGAATCAAGCTTTCTGACAAAGATAAATGAGTAGACCACTATAAACAAATTCAAAGACGGAAAGACGTCAAGACATTAGCTCCAAACCCTAATGAGCTGCCTCGCTGCCTATACTGCCTACATAGGAAGCTGCTTTTATGGCAGTATTCTAACTGGAATGGATACACACATTGCTGTCAAAGAATCTGGCTTAAAAAAGAAGGCATCATAATTATGTCAGAAGCTGGAGCATGTCGATGACATTTTAAAATACTTACAGATATAGATTAGAAACAGAGCTACTGAGATTGAAAACTCACCAGCTTGGTATTCCGCAGTGGGTATAAAGATAAAACATGGAACAACACTGACAGCAGTACATATGCAGGATATGACCAGACCAGTGCTGGATGATGCAAAGATGTGGCCCAAGAGGCTAAGAGCCTGCCTAAAGCCCAGGACAGGAGAGGTGAATGTAGGGAATCTCTCCTAGAACGCTTCCTCCCTGAGGCCAACAACTCATACTGCTACATTAATATTTACAGTCTGGACTATACAGAGATATTCATTTGACACATTAATTACCATTGAAAGCTCCAGGACCCATTTTTTTCTAATGTTACATGTAAGCTAGTGTGTGTGCATTACTGTTCAAAGGTTTGAGGTTGATAAAATTTTAAAATGTTTTTGAAAGTCTCACCAAGGATGCATTTTTTGATCAAAAATACAGTCCAAACAGTAATATGGTGAAATATTATTGCAATTTAAAATATCTGTTTTATATTTTAATATTTTTCATGTAATTTATTGCTGAAGATTTTCAGCAGCCAATACTCCAGGCTTCAGTGTCACATGACTCTCCAGAAATCATTCTGATATGCTGATTTGGTGTTCAAAATTAAATAAATAAATATATCTTTTTATTACTACTACTACTAAATAGTTGTGCTGCTTATTTATTTATTTGTATAGATTGAACACATTAATTTGAAATCTCTTTAAAAGTAATATTATTATTTTAATTTTTACTGACTTCTGAACTGTACTATACATACAGTTGTGCTCAAAAGTTTACATAGGCTACCCCTTGCAGAATATGCAAAATGTCCATAATTGAAACAAAATAAGAGGGATCATAAAAATTGCATGTTATTTTTTATTTAGTACTGTCCTGAATAAGCTAATTCACATAACAGATGTTTATATATACTCCACAAGACAACATAATAACTGAATTTATAAAAATTACCCCAATCAAAAGTTTACGTACCCTTGAATCTTGCTATGTGTCATTTCTTGGATGATCCACGACTGTTTTTATATTTTGAGATAGTTGAGTCCCTCGTTGGTCCTGAGCAGTTCAACTGCCTGCTGTTCTTCAGAAAAATCCTCCAGCTCCTGCACATTCTTTGGTTTTGCATATTTGAACCCTTTCCAAAAGTGACAGTTGAACTGCTCAGAACAAACAAGGGACTCATGAGCAACTATCACAAAATATAAAAACAGTTGTGGATCATCCAAGAAATGACACATAGTATTAAGATTCAAGGGTATGTAAACTTTTGAATGGGGTCATTTTTATAAATTGAGTTATTATTTTGTCTTGTGGAGTATATGTAAACATCTGTTATGTGAAATAGCTTATCCAGGACAGTACTAAATAAAAAATAACATGCAATTTTCATGATCCCTCATATTTTGTTTCAATTATTAACATTTTGCAAGGGATATGTAAACTTATGACCACAACTGTATAGTCAAAAAAGCAGAAGAACTTATGCTAAACTTTTTAAAAGAAAATTCAGAATCATAATCTAGGGTGAAATTAATGTGGATTTGAAAGAAACTAGCAGCATTCTCTCGGTTTCTAGCCAATTCCAGCATATTACACATCCAATTTTGTAAGGCAGATCTCCAATGTATATATTTAATCATATGCATAACTCCATAATCTCTTTTTTTCCTACGCAATAAACATGAACAAATTTATGTATGCAGGAGAGCATTAGAGTTCAGTATTGGTTGGTGCACTCATCTCATCTTGGCTTCCAGCTCACCATCCCTCTCAAGGAATCCAAGTGTATGAACTTACTGGAACAAGGAATTTCTTAATCTCCTCCAGGGCATGGCTCATGCGGGAATAGGCTTCTCCAGGTGGTGCGAAAACTTCAATTAAAACATGAAGATCATTGCTCAAATGGGCGTATTTCGCCTCTCCACTTTTCCTCAGCTCTTCCTCCTAGAGATGGAAAAATATCAAGTCAGGACTTCTGTGTGAAGAATTAATCATATCATTAATGAATTAAATAAATAGTACTTTTTTTCCACCACCCCCAAACCACATTATGCATATTTTGAACTGAGAGTGAACTGGAAAGGCTTTAAAGGGATAGTTCACCCAAAAATGAATTCTGTCATCATTTTCTCACCCTCACGTGGGACATTTTTCAAATGATCTTTTTGTCCCACATAGAAAGGAAAGTCATACAGGTGTGCCATGAAGGTGACAGAATAATAATTTTTAGGTGAACTATCCCTTTAAGAAAGAAGCTCTTTTTGAGGTGATGATGTTCTTTGAATATATTTTGACAAAATGTCACAAAGATGGCTTTTTTTTTACCTCACATTTAATAATAATTCTCATAATGGCATAGGAAAATTGTGAACAGTGGTACCTATCAACACCCTTACTCTGTAACACAGATAATGGGTACGTGGATACTGCAAATCATTATGCTTAAATATGACCGAGGGCTTTTTGTCAGAAATAAACTGACACTGTCACCTTTCTGATTAAATCCTGCCATCGGAAGAGCAGAAAAGGGTGATATTTCACAGAAGTATTCAGTATCTCAATTCTCTCTGATTGCTGAAGGTGTTATGTGGCTCTTCAAAAAACTTAAAACTTCACAAAGCTTGTAATTACGGTAGCCAACATTTCTGTTTAATGTTGATTGCCATTCGGCTGTGGCTTCTTCTTAAAGACAGGAGGGCTTTGATGTAGGGGCCATTCACAGATGTCTGATCACTGACGCGGGCCCTTGTAGCCCCTTCAGCTTTAATAAACACTTACCGATGCCATCTCTCTATCAAGTCAAAGTGACCCAAGCACTTTTTCCATCATGCTTTGCATGAACGAAAGGTCAGGAGACACTTAAGCTTTCACAACATTTCTGAGAGGCGTAATCATATTTTGTGGGGCTCCGTATACAGGCGCTGACGAATTGTGAAGATGAGATAATTTTGCGAGCAGACATAAATATATGCGTGTAGGTGTGGACGCTGTGGGTGTCTCCGGACTGATTTAAAAACGGACAGACAAAAGGGGAAGCAGGAGATGGTGAAAAGTCTGCCGACTCATTTACAGTCCTCTGGAAAACCGTTCGTCAGATGACATTTGTTCTGTTTCAAGCCTGAAAGCTTTAACTTTCCTTTCATGTCAATCCATGAAGAAAATGTTCTGTTGTTTCAAAAGGTAGGTCTGTCTCCCAGGATGCATTTCAAAAGGCACTCAAGTAAGCATGTCTAAGTACAGCAGAATCCTCTTCAAATGTGACAAAATGAAGGGTTCCTCAAATTTATTCCCGGTAAAGTACAAATAGTGAATCTGACACTTATAAGCCTGACAGTTATCCAGCGCCCCTATGGAGTTAAAGAGCTCAGATTTGAAAGATTCGAACAAAAGCTTATAAAGCTAAATAAAATCTATTCCTGAAACTCATGGAAACTGCACTATGGGTCATAATAAACGCTGCATTTATTTTCCTTCCATAAAAATTAAGGATATGAGTTAAATATTTCTGCTGTCTATCCCCAAATTAGGATTTGCGCTACACAAATTGTCATTTTGCCATTGTGGTGAATGTAATATCCTGAAATGCCATTTTTTGATTCAGTCAATTTGCTGCCCTCAGACACAAGCTGTTCATTTACTTGCCTAGGGCATCATTCTAAATGCAATATTCTTTGCTTTGCTGATCCTTGGATGTAGAGAGTCTGTTATAGGAAGACCTCAGCAGGACTTTCAGATTCTGCACAGACAAGTCTATAAAGATGCACGGCAGACTCTTAATTTCATATGTATAACAAACCTGTACCAGCTCAAGGTGACTCTTTATAATGGAATATGTTTGCATTAATGATTGCCTTCGGGATTTAAAACAATCCAACAGGCTCTTGTTAGAGTTCTGCCATAAATTTAAATAGATTTCAGACCACGGTTCATCTGCATTGTTAAAACAGTGTGAAATTCTGGCAAACGGTGTGTTTATAAAACTTAAAAAGGAACCTTCTGCTTGTAGAAACTCCCCACATGGCTATTCGGAATCAGACAATGCATATTCCTGTCTCATTTGGACAACTTTTTAGCATGTAACAATGTAAGATAATAAAACAATAACAAGACATTGGTCCTCTTTGGTTCTGTGAAATGATTGCAACGAAGGCAGATTTTAGTCAAAACAATATACATAATATGTTGAATTAAAGTCTGAGGGGGAATTCATTAAGAAAGGATTATAGCCCTAAAAGCATCTTTTATTTGCATGCTATTCTCATTGCTTGAGCACACAATTCACTTAAGAAATTATGTAAATCAGGTAATGGTAAAATTGGGGCTGTGTGCATGACGTGATCTGCACAGTGCTGTTTGCACATTGCTGATATATAAATGGATGCAAGGCCACATATACACAAACAGTACAGTATGTGGCATGTAAAAGGCGATATGAAAATAAACCTAGTAAAAATAATTTCCATTGGATACAACAGGTTCATAAATTATTTGGAAATCTTACGGTTTCTGATTCTGCATATATGAAAAAAAATATTTCACAGATCAACAAATCTTATTTCAGTAATAACATCACATTGATCAATCCATAGGCAGATCCTGTGCATTTGCTTCATTTATATAGAAAAGAGGTTTTTACGCTAGAAAGAATGTTTAAATATTCAAAGCACAGCGCTAAACAGCGCACATGCCTGTAGCACCTGGCTAAAATAGATTGCAGGTGGAATGTGAACAAGACACTGGGTTTTGCACTGTGCACTACATTTCATTCCTCTAACACATTCAGAACACTCTTCAGAGACTAAATGAGGACAAACAGCTTTTGTGTAAATAATTCATACTACTCAGGTAACTGTAAATGCATTGCTGATTGCACAAACAAAGTTTCTGTTGATTTTGTGGAAATCTTATGATAACAACGTTTAATTTTCATCATGGTGCTGTTGAAAAAAAGGATTGTTTCAGCTCTAAAATGTAATTGGTTAAACAAAATTCAGGAGTGTTGTAAATATGCACACATCAACTGAATGCTATTAATATGCCAAGTCTCCATGCTTCACTTGTGCCTAACAACACCCCTTAACAGTGGTAAAATCGCTGTAGAACACAGCCTCGCTTTGCTTATTGCTTCATTCCATTTCTTACACTACATGAAAGAAAACTAATATTTGCTTGATATTTTCATTCAATGGAGTTACATTCAATAATATTACATTAAAATGAACATTTTACTGAGCTGGGGAAATCAGGATGGCCTATTATGAGATGACAGGAGCAGCAAACCGAGAAATATTACATTTGGAACGATTCTCTGGCTAGGTAAATGACCAGCATGTCTCTTAGGGCAGCTGTTTGGCTGAATCACAAAATGCCATTTCTAAACATTTCACTCACCACAACTAAATCCAAAGCACTTGTTTAAATCAGATCCACTGAGAAAGATCCATACTGCGAATAGTCTCAACAGCTCCTTTACAACCTAGAGATTTGTCTGTTAGGTTGCCAGGCTTTACTTTCAGAATGTGAGTCAGTGCTATCTATTTGTGATATCGTTTGCGAAATACATATTTCTTTTTTCTAGAATTTATACAACATCAGTAAATGCTAAAAACAGCAGTTCTTCCTCTATCTAGGAGCATATAGTGCAGGTAATGATCTTTAGTCTCAGCGTCATCTCACTCACACTTTGCTCTGTCAGCCACTGCTGATGCTTGTTAGACTCACAGAAATGAAAGGTTTACAGGATTTAAGGGATAAAGTACTCTGCTCTGGAATAAATGTACTGTGCATAACATTTACAAGCTTATGGAAGCCCATTTCCTCCACATAAGAAAAAAAAATCATGGTTTGGTAAATCATAATTATGATATAAAAAGTAAAAAATTATGAGATCAGTCATAATTTAAGATAAAAACGTAGAAATTATGACTTACTAAATCATAATTATGAGATAAAAAGTTATAATAGTTAAAAAGTTGAAATTGGTATAAAAAGCCATAATTGACAAAAGATTACTGCATGACTTGTCATTTCAGTTTTTAAATTTTTAGTAGCCAATATTTCAACATAATTATAAAAAGGTTTTCAAATTACGAATATTAAGTCATATCATGACAAATAAGTTGAAATAATGAGTTAAAAGGACAATTGTGAAATAAAAAGTCAACATTTTATGTCATAAGACTTTTTAATCTCATAATTATAACTTAGTATGTCATAATGCCCCTTTAACTTATATATTACTTTCTATTTCATAATTCTGACTCTATATGTCATATCAAAACACATTTTTTTCTTTCGTGGCAGAAACAGACTTCCATAGAATTATTATACTATTATACTTTCTCATTGACAAAAATCAACATATGGTTTAATACAGGTCTAATCAAATGCAGGTAGTCTGTTTTTGTCATGAGCAGTCTAATATCTGAAAATATGCTGGTACAGTTATGGCATATATGGTTACAGACAAATCAATGTCAATCATAATAATAATAATACTCAAAGCATTTATAGAATATATTAAATTTATACAGTACACAGGAGGATAAAGAAAGAAGTTGTTGCCAGTCATCCTACCTTGCCTTTATCCCTCATTGAACCCTTGCCGAGGATGGACATCTTTGCTCCCGTTTCCTCTTGTAATCTTTTCATGGAATTGCCCCTGGGCCCCAGCAGTTTCCCAACAAAATTAAACTGTAATAGAGGAGAGAAAAGGCAATACGGTTGGTCTCTCACACTGCCTGCTTCCTAGACAGTTGCCTCAGTTACCTCACAGTCAATAAAACACATTCAAAAGTAAGTTGGGTTTTCTCATCATGCACAAAAACTACAGTGAAAGAATGAAAAATTCTTTTTGGGTTCAAAATTAAATCTGTGGCAGTCGTCGATCATTTTTAGGTTCAAGTTTTTCAGAAGCGATCAAAAAAGATGTGAGAGTCTACACCTGTTTCTGCAGGGCACTGAAGCCACTCATGTGTCTAATCGATGTTTGGGGTCAGTGGTTGGGCTCCGCTGCTTTCAGAGATATTATAACATGTACCAAATGCCAAAAGGGATCTTCAAAACGATCCAGAAGTCCATGCTTGAATGAGGCATAACATAATGAGTTCATTTCCAATGGGAATTCAAGTAATACTACCCAGATGATGAGCTATCCAGCAACTGCCTTGGGGCAGCAACTAACATTTCAGTCACACAGCAGATCAGCGGTCATTGAGAACACTTGGTCTTCACTGTTTTTTCACCCGCTCTCTCCGTTGGTTTACTCACATCTGTGCATCATACAACTGTATCTTCAAGGGATTTCTGAGTCTTACACATTGCAATCAGATTTGGGCTGCTGAGTTGTTGTTTAATGCCCAAGATAACAACAAATCTTAAATAGTCAATAAATGCTGCCATTGTAAGAAAAAGTGCCCTTGTATAAAGTGGTGCATCAGATTCCCTTTATAACAGTGTCACTTCATCACTGTCTGCTCATATTCAGTGTTCATCACTTTCTCTGATGTATTGCCACAATCTCCTTAGCCAGCGGCCTCTCTAAATTTACTTTAGATGTAATATGTTTTTGAGAAACCTTTTAAAAAAAACATTTTGTATGTTTTTTACACAGGACATTAAAACAGAATAAGAAAGTGACCTTTTGGATTTTGATAACGCATCTAAACACACACTTTCACAATTTTTAAGTTGACACTTCTTAAAAACAGTGCTAATGGCAAAAGACCAAAAAAAAAAAAAAAGATGGGCTAAATGTCTTTGTGTGCATGAATGTTGAAGTAGGGATGAATTATAAAAGAAATATTCTGTGTGAACTGTAAAACTAATTTTTGAACAAATTTTACTGTGCAAAACATTAAAAAAAAAAAAAAAAAAAATTAGTGTTAAAAAACAGTCTTGAAGTTCACCCAAAAATGAAAATCCTCTC
>JAFVLL020012410.1:0-23052 GCA_021397915.2 Tor tambroides | reverse complement strand
GATAATTGCCAAATGCTGATGAGCAAAGCTTGTCGCATCAAACAAAAAAGACTTGAGGCTATAAAGGTGCTTCAGCTAAGTACTGAGTTAAAGGTGCTTCAGCTAAGTATTGATACTTATGCAGTGTACTTATTGTATTTTTTATAAATGTAAAAAAGTTGTTACAGTTCTGTTTTTGCTTTGCCATTAAGGTGTATGGAGTGCAGACTGATGTGGAAAAAACATTTAATTAGTAATTTAATGCAATTTAAACTTAAGGCTGCAACATAACAAAACATGAAAAAATGAAGGGGTTTGAATACTTATGCAAGGCACTTTATATATATAAATATATATATATATATATATATATGTATATAAATATATGACCAATAGATTCATCCTTTTAAACTTTTTTTCCATATTTTTGTTTTATAAGCTGAAGTTAAGCACCTATGATCACCGGCCGCTGTCAGCTGAAGAGCAGAGCAGAAGCGTGCGGCTGGCGGTAACCCAGCACAAGCTCAGTCCCTGGACGTGGATGTGGAATGGCGATGAATCCCCAGGACCTCGCATAATGAACAGCACATCAACAACCAGCTTCTCTCCCATTTACGATATTCCGGTGGAAAATATCGATCTTCCTGTTACTGCTGATGGCGTGATGTCTTTCCAGATTCACCTCTCTGACAGCGTTGCCACACTTTACATAGAGGTGCGAACACTTCATCCATGCTTTCCACTGCCTTGATATCCGATAAGCATAGGAGAAGCATGGGAGGAAGCTTGACCTCTCTTCCTCCTAATGTTGCTTTTAGGCCCGGTTTAAAGACACAGTCCAGGGTCTTCAGCTCTACAGGAGTTATACTTCACCGAGCAGATCCTACATACAGCTTCACAGAGACAGTGAGCCTCAGGTACTCAAGCTGTTTGCATTTCATGCCGTTATTTTTGTTTTCGTTGTGTTTGCACTGACAGAGTGACTTTTTCAGGTCGGACAGCCGCTGTATTTGACGTTGGAAAGCAATTTTAACCTGACAGAATTTCACTATCTTGTAAGTATTTTGAATAAAGCAATACTGCATCCATTTTTAAGACAAAAATTTAACTATTGAAATATTGATAAACTCTGTATGAGAAACCTCCACTTCAATCAATCAATCAATCAATCAATAAGAAGTCAGAAAGTTCAAACAAGGTTTTTGAAGTAGGAGATTTCATGATGGGTTTCAATTCTGCAATTTATTTAGAATTATTTATTAATTTAGAAATGTACGTAGAATTTGTTTTACTGACATTATATTTTATTCATTTAATTATATGTAATCCATTAAATGTAATTCTGAAGAATGGGAACCTGCAAAAGTATTATTTTGCATATTAATATAATTATTGACATTTACAAATAAAATACACTTATTTTACATTACAGACTTAGTGGTGTTTAATCTGTAAAATAATGTGATTAAGTCCAGTACCGTCGCGAAAAGAAGTGTACTTCTGCATACTTTTAAAAAGAGTACTTATTATGGAAATGATATACTTTAAATGAATATACAAATTGAATGTAATGTTTTCACTATATTACTTCTCACAAATAGTATCTGAGTTAGTAACTGAGTTACATCATTATAAAAGTAGCTAATTACCAGGGAAAATAACTATTCTGTTACTTTTAAAAAAAATTTTCAAATATGTCGAATAACTTGGATGCCCCCAATATTAAATATGTTAAATGAAATGGACACTAAATAGAATAAATTGTTATTATAAAACACTGTACACTAATCTACACTATTTTAATGTTTCTGTGGGACAATGTGAGAGACACCTATCAAATTCAATATATTATTGTAAATATTATCATCCCTTTATGGACACCTTGGCAATAGAATCGCCATTGGCTAGTACATTTTTTTTATAGCATTATAATATGATATTGTGATAATTTAACATTATAAGATGATAGAACTTTAGTAATTAGAATAACCATGAATGCATATTTGTCATGTTGACTGACCTTAGGACTGGTGGTGGTGCTTAAGATATTGTTTGTCACATAGTGTTTCTATAAAAAAAGGGGGAAAAAACTAAAAATAATAGTGATAACAAAACTACTACAATTTCTACTGCTAATAACAATATAAAACGCACTAAGGACTAATGAGCTTCTGGGTTCATGAATATTAATCACGTTTGCTTGAATTGATTTGCTGAAATCAAAACAGGGACGATAATAGGTGTGCCCCAGCCAATGAGATTGTCGTTTGCGCATTAGTTCCGCCCACTACCAGAGAAACCGGCAGTACTTAAAAGCTTAAGCATTCCAAAGGAACTCCGTTCTTTGCGTGTGAGACAAAGCGACGGCGAGTGGTGCGCCATCACACTAGAGTTTACGGTACGTCAAATACAGGTTCACTGCGCATCCATTCAGATGAACTGAGAAATAAAATTATAAAAATATTAGCCTTTAATAAATTATAGTAACGCTGCATTTTATTGTCAGTAGCGGTAACAGCGTTGTAACGGGGGAAACAGTAATTCGTTTGATTACTCGTTACTGGAAAAAATAATGCCATTTATTCCCATCACTGGTTGCAATGGAGTGAAAATGTATAATATTTTAAATTTATATTAAATGCAATTATTTTGAACTTGAGTGCTTTTTTGACCAGGATTTAGGGATTTAATTTAAATAGGACTTAAGTACATCTTTATATGCTATTATAATCACGATTTTGTCTTTGGTTAAAGTGTACTGCTGAATGTACTGACTAGTGTTTATAGTAAACTAAAATTTAAAATGTATTATTTTCATTTTTTTTGTATTTTATTTTACATATCTGTAAAGATGAAGTTGCAGTGTAGTACATCAAAAATTTAGTGTATTTAAAAACTTTAAATGTAATATAAAACACTAGTTAAATTATAATTAAATGCTTTGCATGTGTTTTAGTATGTCAGTGCTTCTTTAAAACACAACAAAACATTATTTTAAAATTATTAAAACATTTTATTTCATTAATATTCTAAGATTTCAGTACACTACAAGTGCACATTCAATATGATTAAGCACAAAAGGGTATCCTGTTAATGATATCAGTAGACATTTCTGAGAACGAGCCTGTACTGATGGATGTATTCTGCAGGTGATGTCCCGCGGCTGGGTGGTGGATGCTGGGACGGTACATTCCTCCTCTTTCACTCTGAACACAGATCACTCTTGGACTCCACTAGCTTGTGTAGTGGTGTACCACACGCTTCCTGACGGAGAGATCGTGAATGATGCTCTGCAACTTACTTTCACACAAGTCCTGAGAAACACAGTAAGACTTCATCAAGGGATTTTCACATAGAAATGTTTGGAAATACAACATTAGTAAAGATCAAGATGGACATTCATAAATGTGATTGATTTTATTTCTAAACTAATTAAAGTCATTTTTTTTAGCCTACTGTTATAGGTATGCTGGTTAAAGTTACAATAAGAAAAGCAAATAACGATAGACTTGGTCAAAAAGTCTTCTTAAAAGTGTTTCATACTCAGTTCCTGATGGATTTTCTCATTAATTATCTCACATTTTAATACATTTATTACATTGTTTAATAATTTTCTGATATTTGGATGAAAATCAGACATTTAAAAACTTTTTTTTTTGCATCACAGACTAAGTGAAGATTAATCTGTAAAATAATAAGTCCAATTTTTATAAAAGTTTTGTTTCGCTTTTATTTTTAATGTTTCTTTATGAATTTTGACATGCATCAGCTTACAGTTTAACCTAAACAGTTGCCAAAAAGTGAGTCGTCCATAACTTCAGACGTGTACATTGGATGATTTTTGTATTTTATAGTCCCACAATGTTCTGGGTAGAACATTACAGAATGTTACAGAAACTAAAGCTAAATGTCTTTAAAATTAGTGCAAAATTAGTACAAAAACTTATCTGTACTAAACCAGTGTTTCATAATTAATGACTTACCTGACCTAAATATTCTTCAAAATATTTATGCTGTGTGAAAATAAACAGTACAATAATAATTAGCACCACAGTATTACAGAAGAAGCACAAAATAATTTAAGTGAAACACATTTTTGTATATATCATTTATATATAAAAAATATTATAAATAACATAAGTGAATATACATAAGTGTGAACTGAATGTAATGCTTTTGGACATTTAATCTTTTGCAGTAAAATAAAAATGTGTTGTAGTTTAAATTTGTATTAAATGCGGTCATTCGACCGTTGTTGAATACCCTGTTTCACTCTGTAATTTGTCACCTTATTGAAGTGAAATGGGTTGCAGTGTCATTATAATAATGATTTATACTTGATCTCCATTGCAGGTATCTCTGAGCTGGAGTCAGGATCGTGCCGAGCCAGCAGATTCCGTCTCTCTCTCCGTTTCTGTATCCGAGCCCGGATCTCTGTTGGGAATTCTGGTGGTGGACAAAGCAGCATTGGACTCCAGCAAAGACAATGGCATCACAGAGAAGACGGTAATATGGCCTTATAGGGATTCCAGATCATTGACACCCACAGAGTAATCAGTGACATCGACACGGGGCAATATGGAGATCCTTTGTTTTCCAGGTTTCTCACCCAATTTCTTATCTCGTTCAGGGTATGGAGTTTTAAAGTATGGGAAATCATCTCTGGGACGATTGTTTTTCCCACAAAAAGAGCACACGATAACTAAAACTGGTCATCCTATGTAACCAAACGCCGACACCACGCCCGCGTTTCACTTTTAAACAAAAGAAAGAAACTGAGAGGAACTGTGTTTATCAGAAATAGGTGAACAGGTTTGATAGTACAGACAGCATTGTGTTGTTCAGTTTGTTGTTCTGAATTCACAACAATAGCCGGTTTGTGGTCGCCAAATAGCGGCTTGTTCTATTCAAATGATGTTAAGCATCACAAAAACTGAACCAAACTAATCTAAGATCAGCAACATGAGTTTCTGTGTGTGTTTTTCAGGTGCTGGAGGAATTCTTGTCGTATAGCAGAGACATGATCCGTACGGATTACAGCAGCATGAAAAGGGGAGATCCGTATTCCGTATTCATGGTAGAATGTCATCTGACGCTTGATTTTTATCTCAGGAACAGAACATGTATCATATCTTGTCCGCACAGGGTTTACTTTAGTTGTTTTATTCTGCAGACCTGCGGAGTCACGGTTCTGACCGATGCCAAGCTGAATCAGGAAAGGGGTCAATTATTCCCTTTGTTCCGTAAGTCTTAAGGCTGGATCTACCATAGCAACCACCTAGTAATGCCCTGGCAACCAATCAAAACAGAGTGACATCATATTGACGAGTTTTGCACTCATTTCCTTAAATCAATCAATCAAACTTTATTACAGTCTCAAGGTCCAGATTTAAAAAAAAGACAATAGACAACATATACAACCCATAACATCTATCACACACATAAAAAGTTACAAAATACAGCAAAACCAGTGTCTCCACAACTTTGACTGATACTGTGTAGTACTAACCCTTATATTTGATAGACCCACAATAATCTCATTATTAGAAGCATTAAGCCAGCAGATAAATCTATGCATAAGATTTCGTAACAGTGCTTTAAAAGTGATTACTCTTGCACTCACAAACATTTCACTTGCGCTATGCCATCTAGGTCTCCTTAGTAAGATTCTCATTGCGTCATTATAAGCTACTTGCAGCTTATAATGTTGTGCAGTATGCTTTGAAAAGTGACACCTTCACCTCATCTGAACAGAAATTAAACTTACGTAAAAGTATATTCGCCTACATATACATCATACGGCGTTGCCTTTCAATATCCTCATCGTCTGTCATGCGTTCAGTGATAAAATGTCCAAGGTGTTTTACTTTTTCACACACGGTATGACTCTTATTAGACAACTTAAAGACTGGAAAATGTATACTTTTATCCTCCTTAGTTCTGCAAATCATAACCACACTCTTATCGGGATTATATAGAATATCATGTTCAAGACCATAATCAGAACACATAGTTAAAAGCTGTTGAAGACCAACACTGCTAGGACTAAACACCACAAGATCATCTGCATACATAATGTGATTCACTAAAATATTCCCAGTCATACACCCGGTTTTACAGGCATTCAAACATTCAGATAAAACATCCATGTAAAGATTAAACAGAATTGGGGACAAAATCCCTCCTTGTCTCACAGCATTACTAACCCCAAAAGGGGCAGAGACTTTATAGCCCCATTTTACTCGCATCATCTGGTGGGCATACCAATAAGCCAGGATTCTCACAATGCATTCTAGCACCCCACTTTGTCTCATTTTAAGAAATATCTTTGCATGGTTAACCCAATCAAAAGCTTTAGATACAATGTGCATGTGTATGTAAGTGCTGCTGAAGTGGAGATTTCTGGCTCAGTGCAGGAGGAAAACTCATTTTGAGGAAACACTGAAATGACTGAAATCAACATTGATAACAATCAGAAATGTTTCTTGAGTAGCAAATCAGTATATTTGAATGATTTCTGAAGGATCATGTGACACTGAATACTGGAGTAATGACGCTGAAAATTCAGCTTTGATCACAGAAATAAATGACATTTTACAATATACGTATTCAAACAGGAAACTGTTATTTTAAATTGTAAAAATATTTCACAATATTGCTGTTTTACTGTATTTTTGATGAAATAAATGATGAGATTACCATTACCATTTTGTTTATTATATATATTCCTAGATTAGTATTCCTACAATGTAAAATAAACACTAAAATGTGTATTGTGTATGTTTTCTTTCCACTAGTCTGAAAAAGTAATGTAATGGAAGCAAGGTAGCATAAAATCATAAAAAATTGACTAGTACATGAAAAAACAATAGTTTTGCCTTTTCATAATCATTTTCTCACTAACTCTGATATGTTCCACAGCAGGGACGGAACTCTTTATGAAGAAGGAGGACAGCGGTGGTTTTCAGGAGCCCAGAAAGCGAACAGACTTTCCTGAAACATGGATCTGGCTGGATGCTAATGTGAGGTATGAGGAGAGATATGTCTGTCCTCAAGCTGATTTTAACTAGGAAGTGACAAGAAATCACAAATGAGATCTCTTTAACATCCCAGTTGTTTCTCCTAGACAGCAATGAGCGAAGCAACTTTTGCTTTAGTCTCCTGCTGATTATTTCCTGAGACCCCAGTAATTTCACATGCGTCTCCTCTAGAGATTCACAAGAGATCTCAACAAATATATGCCAGTATGCCAACTTTTTCCAATGTTTTTAAAGGCGTTTCTTATGCTGACAAAGGCTTCATTTATTTGACCAAAATACAGTAAAAACATAAATATTGTGAAATATTATTACAATTTAAAATAACAATTTTCTATTTTATTAAATTTTACTCCAGTAAAAAAAAACAATACTCCAGTATTCAGTGTCACATGATCCTTCAGAAATCATTTTAATATGCTGATTTGCTGATTGTTGTGCTGCTTCATATTTTTGTGTAAACCATGATACAATTTTTCCAGAATACTTAGATTAATAGAAAGTTAATCTAAAAGAACAGCATTTGTTTAAAAATATTAAAATATTAGAAATATCTTTACTGTCACTTTTGATCAATTTAATGCATCCTTGCTGAATAAAAGTATTCATTTCTTTGATCTGAAGTCAGAAAATTGAGCAAATTAAGTCAAATCAATTTTTTTTCCCCTAAGAATGATCTGAGCTTCTATCTGTGTTTATATAATGTCAACAATTTACTAACTTGTGTCTATTCTTATTTATGTTGCAGTAATTCTGCCTTGGATTCCTTCCAGTTCACCGTGCCGGACAGCTTGACCTCTTGGGTGGCCTTTGCCATTGTGATGTCAGAGAATCTGGGTTTGGGCATCAGTGCTCCTGCAGAGGTGATGCATCATGTACAGTTCATCTATCACTCAATATTAATATATATAATACAGATAATGATTATTAAAAAGGAGTTTCTTTCTTAGTTGACTGTGTTCCGAGATTTCTTCGTGTCACTGAATCTCCCGGCGTTCCTGATCCGTGGGGAACTGCTACTGCTGGAAGTCAATTTATTCAACTATATGGATGTAGATTTGGAGGTGAAATTTGTGTTTGTAAAAGAGTTGGTTCTGTGCAGGTTTGATTAATTGATACTAGAAAACATATTTATTAGTGTTTGTTATAGGAATAGTTCACCCAGAAATGGACATTTTCTGAAAATGTACTCACCCTCAGGCCATTCAAGATGTAGATGGGTTTGTTTGTTCATCAGAACAGATTTGGAGAAATGCAGCATTCCATCACTTGCTCAACAATGGATCCTCTGCAGTGAATGGGTGCCGTCAGAATGAGTGTCCAAACAGCTGATAAAAACATCACGATAATCCACAAGTAATCCACACCACTCCAGTTCATCGATTAACACCTTGTGAAGAGAAAAGCTGTGTAACTTTAAACCGTTGCTTGGGGCCAAAATATTATAATCTATAATCCACACGCTTTCTCCAGTGAAAAAGGCCATCATTTGATGTCCTCTTACAACAAAATCCACCCACATATTTGTTTAGAACTATTTTGGCAATGCTTGATCTGTTCAGATTTGTATCTTCTGATTCAGACAAGTCAACATATTTAACTAGAGAAAGCAATATTATAGATAGAGCACTCGTATTTTAGCTGGGAAAAAAACGTCTGAAGTTAAAAACATCTTAATGATGGATTTATTTCTTACAAACATTCAGCTTTTAACTTCACAAGATGTTAACTGATGTACTGGAGTGGTGTGGACTACTTGTGGATTATTGTGATGTTTTTATCAGCTCATTCTGACGGGCACACATTCCCTGCAGAGGATACATTTCTCCAGATTTGTTTTTGATGAAGAAACAAACTCGTCTGCATCTTGGATGGCCTGGGGGTGAGTAGTTTTAGCACATATTCAGCAGGATCCTTATTACTGTTGAAATTGTCCAACTTTTTGTTAGTTATTTGAACAAACCACTGACTCACAGTATTAAACTCTGGCACACAAATAAACAAAAGTAAAATGTTTTGTGAATGCCATTTGATGGTGATTTGTGAATTGAAGTCAGCTAAATGACAAATGACCTGAAGCTCTCTTCATGTCTGCACCTGTCACAGGTGATGGTTGTGGTTGCAGAAAGTCGGATGTTTGAGTTTGTGTCACCAGACAACGGAGGATTTTCCTTGGACAATGTGAGGAAAGCCTCAGTGTTGAGTCAGAACATCACAACGCTTCTGTTCCCCATCAGAGCCACAGCGCTGGGAGAGATTCCCATCTCCGTCAAAGCCACGTCTGTCTACTCTTCAGACTGGGTCTACAAGACGGTTCTTGTCAAGGTGATTCATTTCAGTGTAATATTTCACCCCAAAATTAAAAGAAAAAAAAAAATTTGTTGACCTATTTTGCATAAAGTTTGTATAAAATTGAGTTTGTTTTGGGATTATTTATGCATTTATTCAAGCATTTATTTATCTGTTTATGTGTTAATTTACTGCTCATTGATATTGTTCATGAACGCAATGCATATGGATATTTTTAGCTTTTTTCCTCATTATGTTTGATGATTCTATATTTCTTACATCCATGGAAAACTGTAATACGTTAATGTTTTTATTTAAATAAATTAAAGACAGTACAACAATTTATTTTGACATTTTGACAGTTTCCATGACAATTGTTGCCTTATGTTTTCGTGAGTGCAATGCATCTGGACATTTTTAGCTTTTTTCCCCTCATTCTTAATGATTCTATTTTTTTTTTTTTTTTTTTTTACAGCAAACCAAATCTGTAATACATTGATGTTTTAAATAAACTGAAGACACTCCAACAATGTGCAATATGTGCAACAGCCTGGGAAAGTGGAAAATCCTACTAAATTTTTTGTTGTTGTTGAATGATTTTTCTCTAGCCAGAGGGACTGGAGCAGTCGTACACTCAAACCTTGTTTCTGGAGTTTCAACTGAAGCAGAACACGCTGAGTAGAACAATGTCATTTAGTTTTCCTGCAAATGTGGTTCCTGACAGTCAAAGGGCCAGCGTGTCTGCTGTGGGTATGTGTTTTCACTCTGCATTTCTATTCTAAGAGGACTGATAAAGTTTAAAAGTTTCAACTTTATTAGTCTGATTTTGCATATTGAGTACAAACATCTCTCCTCTGTATGTGTATGTTGAAGGTAACATTCTGGGCCCATCCATTGGCAATCTGGACTCTCTCATTGAGATGCCTTACGGTTGTGGTGAGCAGAACATGATTCATTTTGCTCCAAATATTTATGTTCTCCAGTACATGAGAAGCACCAAGCAGACCGACGAACAGACCAGAAACAAAGCTATGAGCTACATGATGGAAGGTGAGTGTTGTGTCGTCTTATAGTCCTGAGACAAAAAGCCAATGTCCTTGACTTAACCTATATGTTCTGTTTGATTGCAGCTTATGAACGTGAGCTTTCCTACCAAAGGCTTGATGGCTCCTTCAGTGCTTTTGGAGACAGTGATGCTTCTGGCAGCACATGGTATACATAAATAAACAAATTTAAGCTTAAATTCTACCCCTAAATTACAATTTGGAGTAAAAATAGCATATACCGTTTTTAATATCAAACATCTTCATTCCTCTTTTCAGTTCAGTGTTGATTATAGAGCTAATTGCTGAAAAATGTAATCAAACACACATCAAGTGTGTGAGTGATTGGTGGTGTGTTTTGTGATATTCAGGCTGTCAGCGTTCGTGCTCAGGTGTTTCCTCCAGGCTCAGGACTTCATTTCCATCGACCCAATGGTGATGCAGAGGACAGCATATTGGCTGCTGGCCCATCAGAATGCTGACGGTTCGTTCGACGAGCCGGGTCGGGTCATCCACACAGAGCTCCAGGGAGGACTGGATGGACCGGTGCCCCTCACGGCGTACGTCCTCATAGCGCTTCTGGAGGATGCTGAATACAGGGTGATTTAGACAGACTGAACTATGGAACGACAGATAGATAGATCAATAGTTGGATTAAACGTAGATCAGTTGAATGATAGATCGACTGAACAATAGATAGAGTGAATGATAGATAGATAGATGGATTGATTAATAGACAGATGGAACAAGGGATAGATAGATATGATATGATGAAGAGACAGATAGAATGATAGATCAATTGAACGACAGATAGATGGAATGATAGAACGATAGAATGATAGAACGATAGAACGAACGAACAAACGATAGATAGATAGATAGATAGACAGATTGCTTTATTGATTAAATGATTGATTGATAGATTGATTGAACATAGATCAATTGGATGATAGATTGATTGAATAACATATAGACTGAACAATAGATAGATAGATAGATAGATAGATAGATAGACTGATTGCTTTATTGGTTAAAAAATTGATTGATAGATTGATTGAACATAGATCAATTGAATGATAGATCGATTGAACAACAGATAGACTGAACAATTGATAGATAGATAGATAGATAGATAGATAGATAGATAGGTTCACTGACTGAATGATAGACTGCAAAATAGATGGATTGATTAATAGATAGATGGAACGATAGATTGAATGACAAAACAATAGATTGATTGAATGATAGATAAGTTGAATGATAGATAGATAGATAGATAGATAGATAGATCAACTGAACGATAGATCGATTGAGCGATATATAGATTGATAGATAGATAGACTGAACAATAGATAGATAGATTTATTGATTTAACTATAAATTGGGTGATAGATAGATAGATAGATAGATATCGATTGAACGATAGATAGACTGAACAATAGATTGATTGAATGATAGATCATTTGAACGATAGAAAGAATTATAGAATGATGGATAGATTTATTTACTGAACGATGGACTGGACAATAGAGAGATGGATTGATCGATAGATAGAATGAACGATAGATAGAATGAACGATAGATAGAATGATAGATTGATTAAACGTAGGATGGATGGATGGACAGACTGATTAAAGATCTGTTTGTGTCTCTGGTAGAGTGCATATGAAGGCAGCATTTCTTCTGCCGTGAGTTTCCTGACATCTCGACTGGCTCAGAGAATCTCCAGTAACTACAGCCTGTCTTTAGTCACCTATGCTCTGTCACTGGCCAACAACACCGCTGCCCCATCTGCCCTCACTGAGCTGTTGAACAGAGCACTAATTGTTGGTAAATACTCTGGATTTACACTCTGAGGACAGCACGCCAGAGATGTGAAACATACACACAAAGCTGAAAATAACCCGCAATTTTCCTTTAAATCCACACAGTATGGCGACCAGCTGTAGTGTTATGGACGAGCGTCATACCTGGCACAGTAAAATGTGTTAGATGCTAATGTGTTTATAATAGTTGGATGATGACGCTGTATCTGGGTCTTTCAGATGGAGTGCCAACCTGGAGACCTGCAGTCAACGTCCTGTACAATTCCTGGCAGCCACGTTCATCAGATATTGAGATATCGGCCTACGTACTGCTCACCATGCACAGACTCAAACTAATGGATGAAGGATTCACTCTGGTGAAGTGGCTCAGTAAGCAAAGAAACCATCTTGGGGGATATGGATCCACTCAGGTATATATCAAACAGACATTCAACTCACAAGAGAGACAATAGAACTGTTTAGATGGAACAGAATGGCAGACTTTTAGGCACTTCTAGGCATTTAGGCTCCGAAAACGAATGTCGACATTGCCTACAACCGCACTCTAAAACACTGGCTAAATAGTTGTTTTATCATGGTTCCCATAAAAATATAAAGTAGGACAACTGTTTTCAATATTGATAGTAATCAGGAAATGTTTCTGAAGCAGCAAATCTGCATATCAGAGTATGCACTGAAGACTAGAGTATTGATGCTAAAAATTCAGCTTTGCATCACAGGAATAAATTACATTTTACAATATATTCAAATATAAAACAATTACTTTAAATTATAATAATATTTCACATTTTTCTGTATATTTGATCAAATAAATGCAGCTTTGGTGAGCATATTAGAGAATGTATAAGGGAATATTCCGGGTTTATCAGTCTATAGCATCTGTAGCATAATGTTGATTATCACAAAATAGTTTTGACTCAATCCACATTTCCTTTTTTTTAAAAAGCAAAAGCAGTCAGTCGTTTACAATGGAAATGGGGCCATTTTTACAGGATTTAAAAGCAGCTTCACATTTCTGCTCATTTTTTATAGTTGTTGTAAGGATGTCATTACAAAGAAGTTGCAAAATTGGCTAAAACTTTCCACAAAAGTGACTTTTTGCACTCTAAAATCATGTTAACACATGTATTGTTTAAATCTTGTGGTTTCACTATTAATACAGTATTGTAACATATACGGATTGACCTCATTTACTTCCATTGTAAGTGCCTTTTTTCTTTTTTTTTTTTTAAAGAAGGACAAGTAAAAAAAATATGGTAATCAAAATTACACCACCTGGGAATATTCCTTTAAGAACATCAGCACGGTTTAACATCTTCTGAGGCATTGACTAGTGTCACAGTGTCGATGATTACACACATCTATGATCTATTCCATCGATTCATGGAGGTCAATTTGTTGGCAGGCGAATGTTTCAGCTGTGTGAAAGGCCATCGAGGTGAGATAAGAAAATGTACTTTTAATTTTAAAAAGGCCCTCGTGATATTACATTTGGCTTGGGACCGAAGGCCTGTGATCTGTCACGAACACTAACCTCAATGAGGACTAGCAGTTTCTGGGACGTGAGCTTTGATAAAGCGCTGGGCTCATGTTGAAGCCCCTCGCTTTGACACAACAACTCGAATCCAACAGGACATCTGACTGCGCTCGAGAGAGTCCTGGTGGTATTTGGTCGAGTGTGGAAAGATTAAAGGATCTGTGTTTCTGCTCCGCACATGTGCGGTGTTATTTACCAGGCGGCAGGTGATTGAATTGAGAGTGTATCTGTGACACAGATGCATGGGCACCTGTTATTGATGCAGAACTGATACATGCTTATCCCATTTTTTTTTTCTCGTTGAATGCACTTTTTGTTGTTTTGATCATTTTTAAAGCTTTATTAAAATATCTATGCTGTGTTTGTTTGTCTTTGTTGTCAGGATACAGTGATGGGGTTGCATGCACTGTCAATCTATGCCACTTTCAGCAGCGCAGAGTCCATAGATCTCACCATCACTGTGAATGGTGCCTTTGGCGCTGCTGCCATTTTCAACATAGACAGATCCAATTACCTGCTCCAGCAGAGCCAAGACCTGCCCGTATGTATATAATACATTGCTCTAGATACGAACTACTGTTCAAAAGATTGGGGTCAGTAAGATTTTTTTTTTTTTGAAAGAAATGAATACTCTTAGTCAGCAAGGACTCATTTATAATGTTACAAAACATTTCTATTTTAAATAAATGCTGTTCTTTTGAAACGTCTATTCATCAAAGAATCATTAAAGAAAAATGTATTCGGTTTTCACAAAAATATTAAGCAGCACAACTGTTTTCAACACTGATAAAAGAAATGTTTACTGAGCAATTAGAATGATTTCTAAAAGGAGCATGTGACACTGAAGACTGGAGTAATGTTACTGAAAATTCAGTTTTGATCAAAGGAATAAATTACATTTCAAGATATTTTCAAATAGAAAACAGTTATTTTAAATTGTAATAATATTTCATAATTGTGTTGTTTTTACTGTATTTTTCCTCAAATAAATGCAGCCTTGGTGAGCAGAAGTGACTTTTAAAAAACATTTTTTTTTAAATCTTACTGACCCCATACTGGAAGCTATAAAAGCACAAATGTGAAGCATATACTTTTATAAAAGCACTTACATTAATTATTCTGTTAAAACCTATTATTCAAGCTGTAAAGCTGTTTAAATCATCATTTTAATGGGTGTCATGGCAATTTTCAAGTTGTAAAATTAGATAGAACTTCACACAGAGTTTAGTATATGTCTTTTTGGACACTGAAATCATGTGAACATGCATATTGTTTACATCGTGTGGCTTTACTACTGAAACAGCTTTGCCATGACATAAGTAAATTGCATTTTAAAATATATTACAATAGAAAACAGTTTTCAATTATAGTAATATTTGGTCAAATAAATGCAGCCTTAAAAACTTGGCAAACATTAAAAAATCTTACCGGCCCCAACCTTATTGTACCCCAAACGACCCTAAACACTATTATATAACACCGACCACAAAGTGCTGTTTCTTTTCAAAGCAATAAATAGCTAGCTGACTGATTGTGATGCTCTCTAGAAGATCTGACACAGGCTAATATTGGGTTTGCCTCTACAGATTGACGCAGAAGAGGGGGTTGATATTGAGGTGGTGGCAGAGGGTAAAGGCTTTGCTCTGTTTCAGGTATGTCTAAACATCTCCTAGTTAAGAATTTGCACTTAAATGCATTGTTTAGCAGTGCCGTGAAAAATATTGAAGCTAAAAAAGGCTGCTAGTTGCTCGTTGAACGGCTAGTTGACCATCTTGACATAGCAGCGTTTATATCTTGACATAGCAGCACAGCAGCGAATTTAGCAGGATCATCTCCATTGCAAAACTGTCAAACAGCAAGGTATTACCAATGAAAGCAGGCTATGAAGGTTCAACAGCTGCGAATAATAACAGACACCCCCGTAAAGATAAAAAGAGACGTAATGGCAGAAATATTCTGTTGTCATCAGCAGTCAGATCCCCTCTTTCTCAGTCCAATGTGTAATTATACCTTTGATTGCTCGCCATGGAGCACGTAAACCGGCCCAGACGCTGTTTTCCTCATCAGTGAGACACCAGCAACATCTTGAGCTGCTTTGAAAGGCCACACCGAAGAAACAGCGTCCAGAACTCTGTTCTGCAGAAGATTCACAAAGCAGAGATGACCTCATTTGGAGTTGTGTTTGCTAATTTATTCTTCAGACATGAATGATTCCTCAATCATCTGGCTTGTACTGGTGCTTTATAAAATGTCATAAAATGGGGCAATTATTAGAGTATTATTCATTTTCTCATACTGTTTCAGCTTAGTGTGTTCTACAACGTGATGAACCTGAGAACATCACTCAGACGACGTGAAATACATACAGATGAGGCCTTTTATTTGTATATAGACGTAATGGACAATGAGGAGTTCAATGTAAACCTTCACATATGTTTCAGGTGAGCGGCTGAGCTGAACACACACCGTTGTTGTTTTTTGCCAAAATGACCAAAAAATGTTAACAAAACGTAGGGCTGCACTATTGAGATCCTGAATATTTAACATGATTTTTAAACATGATCATTGACTTTGTAAACAATATGCATTTATTCAACTTATTTTTTATTTAAAAAAGTCTTTAACTCAACTGAAAAACCTGTAATAGTAAAATAAAAATATATAATAAAATATAATGATAATAATAAAAAATTTATAATATTATAATATAAATTAGATAAATATAAAATAAATTAGATTTGATTTTTAAAATCTTATTTTCACAGCCAAAATTGTAATTGAAAATAATTAAAAATGTCAAAATGTATTTGAATATAACAAAATATCAAAACAAATGGTATTTATTTTAAATAAAATATAACAAGTGCACATTTAAAAAAAAAAATCACAAAATGAAGTACAAAACAGTAAATATATTATTTAAAATAAAGATAAAAAGTCTTGAACATGTTCTGGTTGTCAAACTTTGTAGAGCACGTTTATTTTTATTTATATAATGAATGATACTGTTGTTATTTTTCTAGGATATCCATGTGAATTTGAGAAGTGACTTCATACATCCAGTAAAAAATGGATGTATAAAAAATAATTGGCTCTGAAAGAATGTTAGTTTTGTGAAAAGCTCAGTCATTGTTAGTTTGCAGATTCCACTTGGTTTGATATTTTGTTTCTTTCTTTTCATCTCATTATGGATGTTTAAAAAGTAAAATCAGTGTCAACCAATTCCTACAGTTATACTTCAATGAATAATAAGATATTCTACATCATCAATATTGCATTCGATTTTGGATATCTCATGCAAATCATGAAATTCAAACATTTTTAAGTGTCCAAATACTTTTTGGGGTCACTGTAGATATTCGATGGAATTACTTTTGAGTATAAATCTGTTTTTTTTTTCTGTTTTTTAAGGCTGAGGGAGGACCAGGGCCTGAAACGGACAGGTATGGCCATATTGGACGTGGGTTTACTCACAGGGTTCAGTTTGGCCCAAAACGGTGTCCAACTAAATGATATAGTCAGGAGAGTAGAGACGCCTTCGGGACGAGTCACACTTTATTTAGACACGGTGAGTTCTTCTTATATGTTCTTGACTACAATATTACAGTATAAGTGTGCTAAGTCTCTTTTTGTGCTGACGATGGTTTATTTGGTTCATGTTTTTGTGTGCATAATGGATCCATGGCTGTGTGTCTTTTCTCTCATCATAGGTGACCACAATAGAAAGGTGCGTTGAAATATCCACCACCCTGGACTTTAAGGTGGTCCATGTCCAAGATGCTGTGGTCATGATCTACGATTACTATGAGCCCAGTAAGACTCTTAAATAATAGCTCCAGATTCTCTAATGCATTTCTATGTTGCAGTATGTTTCAAGCTCCTTGTTTCATTCCCTTATCTTCTGCAGGACGGAGGACAGTGCGATCCTACACATCTGAGACAAGACGGGACATGTCTGTGTGTTCACTATGTGGGCCCGATTGCTCCCAGTGTGGGGTTCAAGATGTCTGGCAGACTGGCGGGACGCCATCCGTTAACCAACATCCACTTCTGGCTCTAAGTTTGTCCACTGCATTAGTCATCTTCCTGTCAATGTACAACTAGTTTTCTTTAAATGATGTTTAATAAATAATTCATTAATGAAAAATAAATGATTAAATCAAATTAATTATTTAATTATCAGTCAATATTATAATAATTATTTTAAGGAATTAATTATTGATTGAATAAAGGATGCCTTTATTTTTTCATTTTTCCAATGCACCATGTTTTTATTTATTTTTAGTCTGCTTTTTTTTTTTTAAAAGAATAATTGAAATAGCAAATCAGGGTCAAGCTCAAAACTGATGAATTAACTTTTTAAATGTGAGCACTGTGATTCTTGCATTCCTGTCACCATTATAATAATCCACTGCATAAAACTGCATTACGTACTGCAATTACGAATTTTCCAGTAGTGAACATGTTCATGTCTTATTTGATCTCATAAGCTGCAACTTCTTTAATAAGTTTAAAAATGTTTAAATCTGTTCTTCAGACATTCCTCTTTAAAAACAGTAAGTGTCAGTTGTATACAAAGTGACCTACGTTTGGTTTTTGAGCATTGAAAATGGATTTTGAATTTCAACAGTTTGAAAAATCAACAAAAATGAAGATACAGAAAGGAAAGTCTAATATGTCTTCAGTTACAGACATGCAAACTTTGGAAAAATAATATTTTTGGCACTCAAGACAAGTATGTTCTTATGCAAGTGTTTTTTTGGTAGAGGGAAACAAGATAGATTTCTAGTTTCAAAATGATTTGTTCTTAAGACATGCCTCTTTAAAAGAAAAAGTATGCAAAGGGACCCGCTGAACATGTGTGAAAGGGCTCTAAATCTCAGGTAAAAATTCCCCAACCAAAATAGTGGATATTCATCCAGGGCATTTGATATTTTGGCTTTCATCACTATTTTTTGTTTGTCTTTCTTTGGAAAAAATATCAAAACAAAAAACCTAAAATTACTGAAAAAACAAAAACTAGCTGCAGAGGTTTAAAATTTGGTTGATTTGACACTGAATGACCCAACTGCAGTCACTCCACTGACCTGAATGCAGCTATATTGCATCTGTTAAAGTGTGAAGCCATGCATTTTTCATGCGTGATTACACCGTGATACAATAAACACACTGATTGCTGATTGCTTTTTCAGTTAGCTTGTGGTTAGCATGCTAGCATTGTTACTGTATGACCTAACAAACCCATCAATGCAACACTGTAGACTTACTGTATATACTTTACAAAATCAATTTACACCAGACATGACATCATATCTTTGCTAAAAGCCCAGCGAGTAAGGAAATGTGTTTAATGTGATAGTTTAGCTGGTCTTTCCCGTATAAAACAACCAAAACAGAGCAGCTTGATGAAATTGGGAGACTAGACTTATATAAGCTGTTTTCCCCCAGCGAGGATAGCATTACCACAATATTTATTCATAGGAATGACAATTTATCTTACTGATTCTGGGCTTATAAAACAGCACCTGTGAAATAAATAGCAGACACAACGAGTACAGGAATTAACCAGCAGGAAACGTTTACTGCAGACTTTGACGTTACATCCAGCTTGTTTTTTCGTTCAGTGACGAACGGCTTTGGCCCCAGTCTTAGTCGAGTTGAAAACGAGACAAATGTGCCCCATGTTTAGAGCCAATCAAACTCAAAACCACAGACTTAGAAGATCTTAACGACGAGAGCAGAAGCGATTGTAGTTGCCTTGTTTACGACCAAGTATAGTAATGTGCACAAGATGTGTTTGTCTTCATTAGCAGAGATCTGTGAGCGCTTTTTACTGAGCGCAGGAGGTCGAATCTCTTCCATGTTCACGTGATCGAACCACAAGTGCCGCCTCATTAGTGCGGCCCACATGGAGAGCTTTATCTAACAGGAAACACATCATAACACGGCTCCATCCTGACCCGCAGGCCTGTCTTTCCTTTTGGAGTCCAAATCCTTCAGCTTTCATGTTGGCAGTGTGGTTTTCGCATCTTTGTAAACAATGGATTTCTGATCTAATGTAAGCACATGGGTACCATGGTGTAAGAGGAACTCCTCTGTGTCTCCTTCAGCTTGTTTAAGCCCCATCTGTCTAGCTAGAGATTTATTGTTAAAATGCATGTCAGAATTGATATCAGTCGGTTTGATCTACTTCCCATTATGTGTGAGCATGTATCTACTGACAAATAGACACTGTAATACAGTAATGAAAAACTTTTTTTGTATTGATTAAATAATTGCATGAATTAAATTAAAACAGATGCTATTAAAATAACTAAATAAAATGTTATAATTTTTTTTATATATTGCAGTAATGACATCAAAAAATCTTAATGTTCCTATTAGGCTTCATTTAGGACCACATGGATTTGTATGAAAATTGTTGCATTAAAAAAAGTGAAGTGCACAATTTATGCACCAAAATGGAACTGCAAAAATAAGGCAGCATTGTTTCCCCAAACATGCATATTAAGATTTTTTTTAATGTTCACAAAATAAATTTGGTTGTTGTTAAATAACTAAAAAATAAATAAATACATAAATTCAGTTTACTAAAATAGATGCTATTTAAATAATTAATTAGTTATTTTATTTGTAAAACAAAATATAAACTTTTTTGTATACTCTACTCTAATACAGTAATGAAAATCTTTTGTGATTTGTTAAATGCACAAATTAAATTCACTAAAACTTGCTGTTTAACTATTTAAATAATATGTCATCATTTTATTTATTTATTTAATTTTATTTTTGCAATTTTGGTTGGTTAGTAGATTGCTAGTCTGGAGACAAAACTTAATTTTTCTCCTTTGACAGCCAATCAAAAAAATATATATAAATAACAAATGTTAACACTTAATTTACCAGTGTCTGCTAGATTAAAAGTATTAAAATATTCTTCAATTTCTGCTGTCTGTGACTTACACACCTTAGGATAGTCAGTACTGAATAGTTGCGGAATGTGTGTGTCCTTTTGGTTACATCATTTAGTGTCATGTAGTCATTTTCTGGAGCTTCAGAGTGATTAGTCACATGACATTTACAATTTAGGTGATTGGCTTAAATAAATGTCAGTGGTAAATGAGTAAAGATGTCCAATTAAATACCCCCAGTGCTGAATGGGCTAGCCAAGTAAGTGCCATTAAGATGAATGTGAACGCTAACTGATAGCTCTCTAGGTATAGACTTCGTTGGTTCACATTGATTCACAAATTGTTGATTAACCAATATCAATTCATCATATTTTTAACTCAGGGAATATATCTCAGGGTCAAGATGAATGTTTTGAGCCGTGTTCCTCCTGAGATGATAAATGTCAAAGACTCACAAATAAATGATCTAGTGATCTTTACTTAGTAACTTAATACTTTGCTAAAGCAAACAGCAACAGACTTACAACCCAGACTGTAATGCTATCATTCGGGTGACCTATCGTCTGTTTTTATCTTAGAATACCAGACCGATATGCATCAAAACACGTTCCTTTCACATGAACATGTCCACAAGTCACAAGTTAATAAATCTTAATTCATTAAATGCATTATTGCAAAACGTATTTTAAAAAAAGCATTAAGTATTTTGTAAAAAGTATAAAAAAAATTAACCTGGCCCCAAACTTTTGAATGGTAGTGCTATTAATGATGAAACATCCATTGAAACATTGACTAAATATAAGTTTATGTAATATCTAGCTATCTATCATGAATAATTCAGGAAGTACTATTAAGGATTTCCCCTCATTTCCCAAAAGTGAATTCATCATTGCTACTTCCCATTGCGCTTGTAGGAATAAATGTCAAATGATTTCACATTACATCAAGTTGTATTTAGCTCATTGTTACTCTAAACTGACAGAGGTTTGATGTGGATATTGTGTCCAGAGGTTCGGAAGTATTAATCCACAGAGGCGGAGCGTGGGGGTGATGAAAGAGCAGCGGACAACCCTTGCTCCCCAGCGGCACACAGGAAATGATTCAACGGTCTGCATATCCACTTAATTCAGACATTATGGATGGCTAACACAGAGCCAGTCTGGCCAATTAGTTAAGGTTGTTGGATTTAGGCTTCCACTAGGTGGCAGGCATGGCTAAGCAATGTTTGACAGGGTTACCTTGGTGCGTCTTGACTTGGAGAAGCCTCATAAAGCATGTGCTGATAAGAGAGTGGTGAGTGTTTTCCATCTTTTGACTTTTCTCGGGGCATAAACTGACATGTAATCACTCCCAAAATGCGTATAAAGTTGTTAGCATTACAATGGCTAAAAACCACAAAGAGAGTTGGCAGGAGACACTAGTACACGGCATAGGCTATGAGAACATGCATGAATGAAAATCGAATCAAAGCTTGAGGCCTGTTCAGGCCTGAAGAACGGTAACTATTTTAGCGTTCACACCAACTCACAGAAACGTTCTGTTTATTATAAGCACACTGCAGTTTTGTCGTTTGCAGCTTTAAATACTCGCGCGCTTTAAAGTCAAGCGGCTGTCAAAGTTTTTAATGGTTCATCACCTGGGGCCTGAACCATGAAGCCGGATTAGCTGGCTAGCCAGGTAAGTTTCAGTTTAGTTTGCACCAATGGGTTTTAGCAAAGTCCCTTTCAAGGAAAGTCCGTTCACTCGGCCGCCATATTTGTAACGCCTCCGGGCAGCTCAGACAAGACCAAGTCCCATGAATGGGGGAATCCTAAAATCTCAAAAAATGGCTCGCTGAACTCGCGATAAAATTACATGTTTCAAATCAGCAATAAAATCTGAAATGAACTGCCCCATGAATGTTGTTTCTTATGCTCAAATAGCGTTTAAAAAGCTTATTTTTCAGGCTAGACCAGCCAGTGCGCATGCGTAGCTCCAACGCACTTATGACTGCACATGTGCAGCTGCTGGTCCAGCCCCAGGTTTTTATGGGAACCGGACCTTCTAACGGCCGCTGCAGTGACGCAATGACTTTACCAATCAAGGATTGGCACTTTTATTTAGAAGGCGGGACTATCCTGCCATATTGCGCGTTGCACTTTCTCCCATTCATAAGTATAGGAGTGAACTGTCTTTGTATTTCTATAGTCTTTGGTTTTAGGTATCATGAAAGTGGCTCGGCTTTTAGCGGCGTTCATTGCTATAGTAACTTACACTCCACAGCTAACCTGCTCTGGGACAGGTAGAGATTTCAAACTGAAACTGGACCAATCAGATGTGAGCAAAGTGACACATCTGCAGGGTTGCCAGGTCCCAGAAATATTTCCAGCCCAATGACAACTCAAAATCCGCCCAAATGGAATGAAAACTAGCCCAATTTTTCAGTGTCCA
>JAFVLL020012409.1:0-46103 GCA_021397915.2 Tor tambroides | reverse complement strand
ACACACACACACACACACATATACATATACACACACATACATATATATGTATATGTATATGTATGTGTGTGTGTGTATATACATATATATATACATATATATATATATATATATATACACATTTTTTAAATAAATAAAGCTGTTATAAAAAGGCATTTGAAAAGTACTAAAAGGCAAAAGCAAAAACAAAAACAGAAATGAAAACCATGTATTGTTTTGGTCAATAAAATGTCAATAAAGGTCTAAGTGGTTTATGGGTAATTTCTCATTCGGTTACATACCCGCAGTGAGGTTGACCACTGATGCGGTTCCAGCCGTGATGGCGTCCACTTGGGAGTGAATCTCATGTTTGGATTCATCCACCTTGTTTTGAACCCACACTCTGGATGCCTTTTTGGAGAAGACAAAGGAGAATGAATCCTAATGTAGTCATGTCTTTTTTTCTAAGAATTATCAAGGTTATCTAAGAGCATGTTAATGGTAAATGACAATCTCGGCACTTGCAGTCAATAAATGAACAATAATTGTATGACAATGCCACAATGCATTACTTTAATGTCACAATAACAAAAAACCTTAATATAAATAACCACATTACAAGGCTTGTAGACCAGCTTGTGGCGCATATTCTGACTTAATGTCCCACATGGGATTTGAACTAGCAACCTTCTACTGCATAATACATCACACACTGGGACATATTGTATGAGGATCTTCTCTCTTAGCACCTTTATCCACATAAAATCAGACAATAGATGGTTTACAGCAATACAACATCAATATTTTTCCACTAGTTGCTCAAAATTACCCACTTTACCTCAAAATAAAAAAAGCTTATAATAGTATAATTTCTTACCATGTCTTGTCCCAGTGGTGGAAGATTGTCTACCTCTCCCAGATCAGCTTGTGCCTGCTGAACAGCCTGCATACTGGTGTTGATAGTTCCCATTAGTGCTTGCTGGGCCAGACTCTGACGGCATAGAAAGTAGTCATTTAGAAGACAGTATGCAGAAAATTAGGCTTTTATCACACTCTACGAATGTACGCAAACACAAGATAGATAAGCATCTTTTTATATGTTGTTATGACGTGCGTCAGAATGCAAGTTATAGCTTTGCCACAAGGGGCGCTAAAGTACTCATTAGCATGAATTATTTTAGTTAATTTTCAAGTCATGTCAGAGCAACAGTTTGAAAGTCTTGTACAGCCAGCTACCTGAATAAAAGTGCGGTGACATCAGTGAAATTTTGATAAAATTTTACGGGAAAAAGTCATAGTCGATAGTGATGTATTGCTCTTTCAAACCAAGCAGCTTTCTGTCTGTCAACAGGATGTGAAAAACCTAAACTTTCACCATGATTGCACTGAATACTGTTGAAATGGCTGGAATTGCCCACAAAAATGCACTAAAAATTGTGCACCTTAACACATAGTAGACTCTTTGTGGTTTAATGCCATAAACATTTGAAGATAAATTTTGTGTATTTGTGCAGATGTTCTGGCTTTACAGTAAGCAAGGGCAAACCTTGCTGGGATTCAAACTCAGAACCTTGGTTACCAGTTTAGACGGTTAACCACTAGGTTACACTGCATAGGTTTAACAAATACCACAAAGGTTATAGTTATACATAGGTTATAGTTAACTCAAACTATAGGGACTGTTTAAACAACAGTTTTTAACTAGAAACAGAAAACATTTTGTGTTTTGGCCATTACTTTACACAACAATGGCGTTTTGGGGGCCTGAAAACGCAAACTTGAAAACGAGTTTTTGAAAATGAAAAAAAAAAAAAAAAAACCCAAAACAATAACGTTATTGTTTTTGAAAATGATAGCGTTATCTTCTCAGTGTAAACTACAAAAAAGCAAATTTGTGAAAACAGTGACGTCATAGGTATGTGTGCAGACGCGTAGTATTTCTTTACTAAGTAACATCGCTAACTACTGGCCTAGCATGCACAATACAACATTTTTAGTCATTTTCACAGATCCATGTAATGCGGGGATTGTTTTGACAATGTTATTATCTGTATGTGAAACCTTTTAAAAATGCAAAGGAAAAACTTTCAGTCCGTTTTTAGTTTAAAAAAAAAAAAAGTTAATTGCTTGAAATAATAAATGCATAAAAAAAACTGACTTCTAATTTCAAAATTTCTAATGTTCTTTTAGTTTAACTTGATAAAATAAAATAGCAAACTAATACCAAAATAAAAATGCATCAAAAACACTATATAAAAACAAAATTACTAAAACTTATCTAAACTGAAAATGGAAAATATTTTTCAATACTTAATTCAAAATAATAATAAAACATATAATAGTATATTCATCATATGAAAATAGCAGTGCAGAGAAGATTTGATTAATGCTATATAACCATCAATTTTAATAATTCACCTAGTCGCCACAATAGACAACCAGAAAGCAACAAACAAACAATTATCCCAATTATCAAATGTGACAGTCTAATTTACAATACGCTAAGCACAAATAAATCACAATGAAGATTTAGGTAACAGATGGAGCCGAGAAAGCAGAACCGCTCCGCATATGATGCGACCATGATATAAACATCCGTGCAGTTGCACGTTCTCACCAGAGGGGGCATGTGTCCTCTGTGCATTTGTCCCGTGGTGATCTGCTGTTGAGCCGAGGGCATGGTGCCCATGTTGAATGTGTCGGGGCCCCCTATTGACCCTGAGCGCATGATGCCAGGCAGCGCCACCGACCCGTGCTCGACTCGACCCACCCGATTAAACTGCTGTTGGAGGATGGTGGACCTATGAAGAAGTAATGGCTCATTATCAGATGCTGTCAGCTTGCATTCACCCTCATATCTGTGAATGATGGTTGTTGTTGTTGTTGTTGTTATGGTAATTACTGACAGCCATTAAAATCAGCTGAGTGATGCTTCCCTATCCGCACCAGGAAAACAGACGCTTCAGGCACTATTGGTTAATTACAGCTCATTGTGAGAGGCCTCAATTTTTGGATTATAGTGCTAGAAGTAACATGAGTAAGTTGGCACGAGGACAGATGCAGGCACCGATGCCCGAGGTCTCCCCTTTCTCCTACAGAGAGAAGTGGGATGCCGTCGCCCATAACAACCACATTTCAGGCAGCACTCGAGAGGATGTGTAACAGAACCAGAGGCCAGGCCAGATAAAAGCACTGCTGGAGTTGAAATATGGGGCCATATATACTTTTATTTTTTTTTATTTTTGTTTTAAAACATTTTTTTTATCCTCAAAAACAAATTTCCAGATATACACTGAACAAAATTATAAACGCAACACTTTTGTTTTTGCCCCCATTTTTCATGAGCTGAACTCAAAGATCTAAGACTTTTTCTATGTACACAAAAGGCCTATTTCTCTCAAATATTGTTCACAAATCTGTCTAAATCTGTGTTAGTGAGCACTTCTCCTTTGCTGAGATAATCCATCCACCTCACAGGTGAGGCATATCAAGATGCTGATTAGACAGCATTATTATTGCACAGGTGTGCCTTAGGCTGTCCACAACAAAAGGCGACTCTAAAATGTGCAGTTTTGCTGTATTGGGGGGGGGCCCGGGGGGGGGGGGGGGGTCCAAAAACCAGTCAGTATCTGGTGTGACCACCATTTGCCTCACGCAGTGCAACACATCTCCTTCGCATAGAGTTGATCAGGTTGTTGATTGTGGTCTGTGGAATGTTGGTCCACTCCTCTTCAATGGCTGTGCGAAGTTGCTGGATATTGGCAGGAACTGGAACACACTGTCGTATACGCCGATCCAGAGCATCCCAAACATGCTCAATGGGTGACACGTCCAGTGAGTATGCTCGCCATGCAAGAACTGGGATGTTTTCAGCTTCCAGGAATTGTGTACAGATCCTTGCAACATGGGGCCGTGCATTATCATGCTGTAACATGAGATGATAGTCGTGGATGAATGGCACAACAATGGGCCTCAGGATCTCATCACGGTATCTCTGTGCATTCAAAACGCCAATCAATAAAATGCACCTGTGTTCGTTGTCCATAACATACGCCTGCCCATACCATAAACCCACCGCCACCATGGGCCACTCGATCCACAATGTTGACATCAGCAAACCGCTCACCCACATGATGCCATACATGCTGTCTGCCATCTGCCCTATACAGTGAAAACCGGGATTCATCCGTGAAGAGAACATGTCTCCAAAGTGCCAGACGCCATCGAATGTGAGCATTTGCCCACTCAAGTTGAGTTGAACTGCAGTCAGTTCGAGACCCCGATGAGGACGACGAGCATGCAGATGAGCTTCCCTGAGACGGTTTCTGACAGTTTGTGCAGAAATTCTTTGGTTATGCAAACCGATTGTTGCAGTAGCTGTCCGGGTGGCTGGTCTCAGATGATCTTGGAGGTGAAGATGCTGGATGTGGAGGTCCTGGGATGGTGTGGTTACACGTGGTCTGCGGTTGTGAGGTGGTTGGATGCACTGCCAAATTCTTTGAAACGCCTTTGGAGACGGCTTATGGTAGAGAAATGAACATTCAATTCATGGGCAACAGCTCTGGTGGACATTCCTGCAGTCAGCATGCCAATTGCATGCTCCCTCAAAACTTGCGACATCTGTGGCATTGTGCTGCGTGATAAAACTGCACATTTTAGAGTGGCCTTTTATTGTGGACAGCCTAAGGCACACCTGTGCAATAATCATGCTGTCTAATCAGCATCTTGATATGCCACACCTGTGAGGTGGATGGATTATCTCGGCAAAGGAGAAGTGCTCACTAATACAGATTTAGACAGATTTGTGAACAATATTTGAGAGAAATAGGCCTTTTGTGTACATAGAAAAAGTCTTAGATCTTTGAGTTCAGCTCATGAAAAATGGGGGCAAAAACAAAAGTGTTGCGTTTATAATTTTGTTCAGTGTAATTCAGAGCAAATTTTCCAAGCACTCTCAGACTTTTGTCTCTTACTATAAGTGAGAAAAAAAATATATAGTGCCCTTTCTTCATAAACCATCATGTTGTTAGTGTTTTTTTTCTTTTCATAATAAATAAAAAGTGTAATATGTAAAAACCCGTAAAAAAAAAATGTAGCTAAATTTATTAGTTATCTATTTCATTTAGTGAAAAACAGTGGAACATGTTACATTTGTCTTGACAACCTTAAAATATCAACCCCGTAACCATTTTTTTTGTGTAGTAAGAATCTGCTTAATTGAAAAGTGAATAATTGTAGCAATATCAAAGTTAAATTATTAAGAAACATGGCTTGTATTGTCAAATTAAACTGTAAAACTGTCAACTATGTAATCAAAGTCAAATTAAAATGCAAAACAGCCAACTATTACCGTGACAGTTTGTGTAGTATAGATAATTGAAAAGTGGATATTTGTAAAAATATCAGAATTAAATTCTCTTTCAAAAAGCACCTTGTGGTTTGATTTTGACTTTGAACAGTCAACCCTGTTGAAATGATTTTCTACAGTAAACAATGGATTATTAACAACTAGATTTGCAGAAATATCAGCATTCTCTTTCTAAACTAAAGACACTGAGTAAAAGGCTTGTAAAGTCAAATTAAACCATAAAACTGTCAACCCTGTTACTGCTAATCTATATATAGTACGTTTCTGAGGCCATAATTATATCCTAAATGTAATTAATTTAGCTTTGCAATTACACTTATTTCTTTTGGTAGAATGTTTGAAAATGTACAGAAATGTACTTTAAAAATCAACTTATCAAACTGTAAAAGACAACCGTTACTCAGAATGACCCAAATACATAAATACAAAGATATATTTACTGAGCGGCTGAGAAACAGCGAGCTGTAGGAAAGGAAATATGCACACATTCACTTTCTCTATCTCTCTCTTCCAGAAACCTGATATCTTAAATGACGTTTTGCTGATGAGGTAGCGCTTTTTGTGGAAATAATAATCTCGCTCTCTTGCCCTCAGCGCCTTCAAGGGTAAAAGAAGAGAAAAATGTGTCTCCATCTCCTTGTGATTAAAAACGGCAGCTTGCAGCCTGAGCACCTCCTCCAATCTCATTAGACACCTCAGTTCCACTATCAGGTGAATACAAATGAAACAGTGATTCAAAAAAAAAAAAAAAGGAAAAAAAAAAAAAAAAAAAGTTTTAGGTGCGTAATCACAATGCAATTAAAAGTGTGATGAGATGGCTGTTGCCTGAAACAAATACAGATTCATCCAGCATGGTAGATTCCTCATTATAGCCCAAACCAAACCAATCCTTACTAATATTTTGGTGTTCATTTTGTGAAAATCAGTGGAAAATGTGCCTTGATTATTCTGTTACATTTGTCATTACCTTAAAATATCAATCCAGTTAACACTTTTTTGTTTAGTAAAAATCTGCTAAATGGAAAAATGGAGATTTGTAGAAATATCAGAATTAAATTACTCTTTTAAGAGTCATGTTGTAGTTTCACAACCATGAACACAAGACTTACATTGTCAAATTAAACAATAAAACAGTCAATCAGTGATTTTGAAGCAAATAATTACTGAAAACTGGATAGTCGTAATAATATCAGATTTATGTTCTCTTCCTAGTGTAATGAACCTGAGCATAAGGCTTGTAAAGTCAAATTTAAATGTAAAACAGTAAACCCTGTTACCAAGATTTTTTATAGCAAGCAAGCAAATCTGGATACTTGTAGAAATATGAGTATTATGTTCTCTTTCTAGTGTCACACCCTTGAGCAAAAGGCTTATTAAATCAAATTAAACTGTTAAGAGTCTACCCTGTTACTGTGATTTTGTATAGTAAGCAATTAAGGAAAACTGGATATTTGTAGAAATATAAGTATTATATTCTATTTCTAGTGTCACAACCTTGAGCAAAAGGCTTGTAAAGTGAAATCGAACTGTAAAACAGTCAACCCTGTTAACAAGATTTTGTATAGTAAGCAAATAATTAAAGAAAACTGGATATTTGTAGAAATGTAAGTATTACGTTCTCTTTCTAGTGTCACGACCTTGAGCAAAAGGCTTGTAAAGTGAAATTGAACTGTAAAACAGTCAACCCTGTTAACAAGATTTTGTATAGTAAGCAAATAATTAAGGAAAACTGGATATTTGTAGAAATTTAAGTATTACGTTCTCTTTCTAGTGTCACGACCTTGAGCAAAAGGCTTGTAAAGTCAAATTAAACTGTAAAACAGTCAACCCTGTTACCATGACTTTGTACCTCAGAATGACTGAAAAGTGGACATTTGTAGAAATATGAGCACAATGCAATTATAAGTGTGACAAAAAGGCTGCTGCCTGAAAACAAGGTATCATGGGACAAGAACAAGAGATCTCCACTGACTTTTTTGGGGATACAGATTCTTCCAGCATGGTCGATTCCTCATCACCGTCCAAACCAAACCGATCTTTACTCTGTTTCTGTAAAACAGAAAGTTTAAACATGGGAAATGTGAATAATATTCTCTTGAAGACATTTTGGGTGAACTGTCCCTTTAATTCACATATGTTGAAGAGCCATTGACTTGCTTTCTTAAGGATGATGTCAATGTATCCAGCGATGAGTTGAGAGATCTGCTCCCCTTCTGTGGTCTGGACAGAGTAATAGCTCTCCTGGTACTCACCGAAATCCTGCATGAGGCCACACACACACACACACACACACACACAAATATATAACAGATATGAGAAGCACACATCTTAAGGCTGTCTTCTTGTACAGTGTGGATGTGCTTATTCTGCTTTAGCTGACAGGAAGTCAGCCAACTGTCCTTGGAGCACAAGTGCTGTACATGAGATGCTAAAAGTGGCTCTTAATGGTGGAGCAGATCTGTGCATTGCACAGCAAGGTTAAAACACTCATGTAGTAGAGGACTGGGGCATTTTATCAAGGAAAAAACAACTATTATTACATTATAGCCAAAACAACATTGTTTTACAATGATGTTAGTGGTTACGGTCAATATCGCTAAATATAAACGTGTGAAAACAGATATTAAGAACAATCATGCAAAAAATAACAGAATAATAAACTAACACAACAAATTCAAAGTGATTAAGCTGAATTCATGCTGGTTTATATAATCACAAATCCTTTGTACTCATACGCTATAATATTATGTATCATATTATATTATAAATCTAATTTACTTGTAAATACAGGGCATAAAATTACAAATAGAAACATTATATTTAAACATACATATGTACAATATCATTATGTATTATATTATATTACCATGACAGTGACCTTCAGACAATATTAATAAGGGCCAGTTTTACGAACAGTTTGCGCCAGCGTAAACCGTCTTTTGGCATTAAAGTAGTACTGTCAGGTTTTACTAAAGACGCATAGTGACGAATTAGTGCTGAAAAGGCATGGACACAGTTATTTTTGCGCCTGACCTTACTGAGTATGCATTTGTAGGAGTTTCCCTTTCAGACGCAAAAATTTATTGAAGGAGAGTATTAAAATGAATCACGCAACGAGATTTACTAACGTTTGCGCTCGTCAAATTACTGGTATTTGCACCATCATTTAACACCCCAAAAAAAGCATGTCTTAAACTATTTTGCACTTGAAATGGCTGCAGTTATTGTTGCTAGGAGAAGGCACTGCAGAGAACAGAGTGTGCATGGTAGAAGGGAGAAGATTTTTTTCCACACATATTAATTTATTTGGAATGCCAGAAGAACACATTATCCGAACATATAGTTTGCCAAGCCATGTTATTTTTAATTTGCTTCAGGAAATAAAAGACAACTTGGAACCCTCAACTAGGAGTCATGCAGTGCCATGGCTATTAAAAGTTCTTGCAACCCTTCATTTTTTGGCCTCCGGTTATTTTCAATGTACTGTGGCTGCGCTTGGTATATTGCATTGGTCAATATGTAAATGAGATGTTGCGTCTGTGTTCTTTAATTTGCCTGTTGTTAGTAAACCACCCACAGAAATTTCCACACCCATCGGCGCTGTTTTGGAATTATGTTCTCACGCTAATTTGCCATGTTTAGTAAAACTGGCCTTAACTGTCCAAACCCAATACTTTCATATTCACTGTATACAGAACTATATAACCATATTGAGCAGATAAAGTGAATGCAGAATCCAAGGAAGAATCCACACACACCACGGCTCATGTTAAACGGAGAGAAAAATGTAACGTACCAGTGTGAAGCTCTTGGGTGAGGCTGCCCACCTCTTGACTGTGGTGAGGGGCCACTCCTGCACCACCTCTTTGGTCTTCTCATCCACCCTCATCACTGACTCTTTGGTAATGCCCAGCAGACGCGGAACCAACTTATTCTTGCTTTTCATCTTCTCCTGTTGAAAAATAACTCATGGAGTTTGTGTATTGTGTGGTGAGGACCGAAATACACAATGGGCTGCTGATTGCCGACTTCATTTAGGTATTTATGTGATTACTAAATTTGTTTTGGTCATTGATCATGTTGAAAGAGTATCGCCCTGTATGCAGTTCATTGTCCTTATTTCAACTCTCTCTCTCTAAGACGCCTTACCACGTGCAGAGTAACGGATTGTTTGGTCATGACTATGTACATCCGGAGTCCTTGATTAAGACATCAATAGTTGACAAATTACACACACACACACACACACACACACGGGAGCAAAATCTGAGCAGCTCGTTTTATCACATGCTTGCAGAGAAAGGCTTATCAAAAAAAAATTACTGGGTTGTTCTTTTTCACGTTTTCTGGGTTGGTAGATGCACCAGGGACCCAATTATAGCACTTAAACTCGGAAAAAGTCAGATTTTCATGAAATGTCACCTTTAATAGCCTTCGCATGAGAAACATACAGTATATGTGAAATCTGGTCTACAAAATTACACTTGGACCTTGATACTGAATAAGTGCATCAGAAACTAAACTCCTTGCAGAACGCATAGGATTGTGGGTAATATTAGCTCCCAAAGCATGTGCAAATGCATATTCACTACACAGTACACCATCCAGCCAATCAGGCAGTGCAGCTGCTACATGGGCGGCAGCGTCTAACACTAGACTACAGAATATGTGCTACTCGACCATGGCCTGGTGCCTTCTGCCATTTCCTTTCATCTCTCACACACACGACCCAAAACAATTGCCTGCTGATGGCATCCTGCCAGAGGACTCTTACCACCACACAAATACATAATAAAAACAAACACTAAACGTTTAAATGACCTCTTGCGCCGTACATCTCCAGGCTATTGTTTTCACCTGAGGGTCGAAAATAACAACCTCTGATAAGAGTGCATTATAAATAACGGCTTACCTCACAGAAAGACCTGCTGACATTGTTTACGGTCCTGAATGGCATCGCTTTTCAAGGGTGAGGTTTATGTAACGTGGGTAAATATAGTTTTTTTTGGTAAATGTTCATTGTCTAAATGTCTGCGTCGGTCAGGGACGGTGCTTTTGCTCACTCAAAGCAGTGCAATCTATTGTTAGGCGCTATTAATTTGAAACCGGGCACTTAGCAACACTCCACTAATGACCTGAAACTGATCCTTGAGCGGACGGCTTGTAAATCTTCCTCTGTGTGCCGTATAGCTTAAGAATGCTTAATAGACTTAAAAACACAAACAGAACTGGAATAAACGGAAACACTTTCTAAGCACCCTCTATATGGATAAACACACAGGCTTACTTGCATAATTCTAACAATTAATTACAAGCCCTATGAAATGCTTGATTTTGATTGGTCAGTTGCAGCATTCTGTGGTATCAATTCTAAATACAAAAATAATGAAAAATTAATTAAACGTAAATTATGAAATAATTTTACATGAATTAAATAGATTGTTAAATAGAATTAAATTGATGTTCTGTATATTGTAGTAAAACAATTTTAATAAAACTAATTTTAATTAATACTTTTTAAATACCAAAAGCAAAAAAATTAAGCTCTATTCCATATTTTGCATTATTGCATTATAATGCATGATTATATATTGTATATATATGTACTGTATATATGTACAAATACATATATAATAATTTTATAAATCTTTATAAAATTTAAACAATGAAAAAATTTATACAATTTCCAAGACAGTTTCACAGATTTAAAATGACCTTCATTTAACAAAAATTAAAATATAAATTGTTAGTTTAATAAATAAATAATTAATAAATCTACCCTTAAGAAATAAAGTGCTTGTAGTTGAAGAAACAGCCACAGACACTCTTTTGGACGTTATTTTGAATCTGTCGGCGCTTGTGTTCTCTGATAGTGCTGATAATATGAATGATTTAATAGTCTTTCCAAACAATCTTTTTGCTGGTTTACTGTACAGTCCAATGTTTTCTGCATGGCTAAGTATCGGCAGTGCTGCGCCACGGCAAAATAAATGATATTTTACTCGACTTGTGAGCTTGCAGTCTGAATTGAAGGTGATAAGAGAAAAATATTGCGCGGCACAAGATAATACAAGGGCAATAGTTCTTAATGAAATTTTTCTGTTGTGTGATATTAGCTGGCTACATGCACAACCGTTTGTGACCATTTATCTGCTTTTTAAAACCTTGAACAGAATCAGAATTGAGTTTGAACTGTAAAATACTCACCTTCACCAGGAAAAAGGACACTCCGTATGTGCGTAGGGACCTTGCAAGCTTCACATACTTCACTTTTGCCTCGATCTCAGTCATCTCACCGCAGATTTTGTGATCCTGGTGAGAAGATTAAGACATCAACACTTCTCAGCCATAGTGGGATTTGAACCAACAACTTTTTGGTTACAAGCCAACTTAGTCTGTTGTGTTTTTAATCAGGTTTTAATTCACACTGGAGAGCTCAATATATGAGCTGAAAACACTTAGGAAAACATGTTATGAGAAGTAATACATCTGAGTAACAGGGTTGAAAATCAAGCTTGAATTGCAAGCTAGCTTTTCTGGAATCAAAGCTTTGTTTTGTAATTATTTCTAAATTTTCTATCAATTAAAAATATATATTTGTTTGATTTCTTTCCTTTTTTGTTTTCTTACAATAACTTTGGTAACAGGGCTGAATGGTTGAGCTGGAATTGCGGTAAACATTAATGTTTGTACAGTATGTAAGATTTCTTTTTTTTTTTTACCAATGGTAATTAAAATCATAGAGTTATCTACAGAATTGAAATCATCTACTGAATTGATATTCTGTATATTGTAATAAAACAATTGTAATTAAACAAACTTTAATGAACTCTTTTTAAATACCAAAAGCTAAATATTCGTGACTCGTGCTGGCGAAATGAGTCGGAATGCACACAGACTAATTTTGAGCTACAGGCAAAAGAAGTGAAAAATGTCAGTTTTGGTTGAATTTGAGGTTTTCACAAAAGTTCATTAAGCCCTCTTCTAGCGATCCCAATGCTCCAAATAGTAATTAAACATCTGAAATGATCTTTATTTATACGTTTTCTGAGAGGAGTACCTTTTCTCTGCTCGCTTCTGGATGACTGCTGTTGCTTTTCACCACAAGTTGTAGGTGTATTGTTGCAAAGCGCTGCATTCCAGCTTTGTGAATATTCATATGGAATTCTCGATGACATCAGTCCAAACCAGTGAAATATGATTTTTAAACCCATGCTGATGAAAACAAAACGATAAAGCTGACTGACATTTGCAAAGCACGTGCCTGAGATGCGCCTTTCCGCAAGCGCGCAATCTCCCTTATAAAGTACATTTTTGCGAAATATGTCTTTGCGAGATTCACACAGTCATAATCTGTTATGTGTTACATGAACGTTTAGTTAATGGTTGAAAATCTGATGTGTAACATTATATTTGATCCATACATTACAGTAGGCCTAGGTCTTAATATAGATCTGTCTCAATGTTAATCATACATTAAAATAAAAGACGGAATCACTCGCTGCTCTTGATTAAACTACTGTTTATTTGCATCTTTGTTGCTATTTTTAATAACAAAGATAAAATAAAAAATAGCTATATTGTGATTAATAATATATTAATTATTATTAAGAAAAGGATTAGAGGAAAATATGCAACGTTGCTTGGTGATTTTGCTTTGGAATCTTTAACTGGATTTTTCTCGAAATCAGATCTGCTGCCTCTATTGCCTTCAAACGGCTGTAGCTCAGTCATTCCTTTCCCGATTCCAACAAGTCATATATCATTTTGAAGGCATATTAATGGACAATGTGAAAATAAAAAGAACTAATGTTTGAAAATTTGTGCATTCCGACTCATTTTGTCAGTACGGTTCACATTTAGCTGTATCCCATATTTTGCATTATAACTAGTGCTGTCAAACGATTAATCGCATTCAAAATAAAAGTTTTTGTTTGCATAATATATGTGTGTGTTCTGTGTATATTTATTATGTATATAGAAATACACACACATACAGTATACATTTTTAAAATATTTACATGTATTTACATGTCTATATTTATATTCATATAATTTATATTATAAATAAATATATTTAATATATAAAAATAATTTTTTTTCTGAAATATATACATGCATGTGTGTGTATTTATATATACATAATAAATATACACAGTACACATACAAATATGTAAACAAAAACTTATTTTGGATGCGATTAATTGCGATTAATCGTTTGACAGCACTAATTATAACATGATTTTTCTACAGCAAGGTGGGAAAACCAGTAAATAATTCCATTATTCCACTTTTTTTTTTTTTTTTTTTTACAACCACTGTTGTTTACTGCGATTTCAGCTCAACCGTTCAACCCTGTTACAAAAGTTTTTGTAAGAAAACAAAAAAAAGAAGAAAGAAATCAGATATTTTTTAAGTGTTAGGAAATTTAGCAATAATTACAAAGTTTTGATTCCAGACAAGCTAGCTCACAATTTAAGCTTGATTTTCAACCCTGTTACTCAGATTCTAGATTTTATATTTCAATTGATTTTTTTTTTTTTTTTTTTTTACAATTTTTTTTATAAATTAACTTTTGATATTAATTGATGTTTAAAATTTGGGGGGGGGGGGCACAAACCAGGGTATAAAACTGCCATACTTAGACATGTTCCAAATATTAATAACAGGGTTGCAAAAATACCAAACCTCATAGAATGAACAGAAAATAAACCGCTCATCTAATATTTAGCTTGACCTCCTGCAATCCACATTTTTTCAACGTCTAAGACACTCCTTTCACTGACCATGTGTTGAAAAATTTAAAAACCCTTCATTTTTAATGGTTTAAGGCGTTTTTTTTTGTATGTTAGTCATGGACAGTGCCTAGTAGTATGTTTTCCTAGAATAACAGATTGAGTAAAGCCGTCAGAGGGTCACGTACCTGAAAAATTCTCTTCTCCGCCCCCCTCTGTTTGATGTATTCTTTTGGTAGGAATTCCTTCAGGCTGCAAATACATTTCACATGTTTACACTCATACAACACAAACATTTTTCCCTCAGAGCAAAACAAAACACATGAGGTCATCCTGGCGGGAATTACATCTTCATAACGTACGCCCACACCGACTCTTAAGGTTTCCAGAAAGCACAGAATTCTTGAAAATAATTGTCTGGTCTAAAATGTAATCTGCCTGTGTGTGTGTGTTACAGTGACAGTTTTGAATGGGCTGCATATGATACCACAGCTACAAGGCATGTGGTCTTACTCTAAAAATCCTGGCTTGTGTTTGTGCTCCACATGGGGACCGAATTGGATCTGTGCCTGAATTCCAGCGAACTCGCAGGCCTTATCAAAGGACACGGGGTGGGATCCGTTCAGAATGTCATCCCTGGCCTGAAACAGAGACAGGAAACAAGAGCAGATGTTACAGAATGTAATGAGGGTGCTAACAAAGATGTTACAGAAAATATGCGGTGTATTCGCTAAGCAGTTGTTAGCACAACAAAGCAGACAGAAACATCTTAAGGATCACCGACAACTTTAAAGAATATTCAGATCAGTATATTAACACAAGAATCGCTGTGCAGGGATGAGATAAGCGACATAAATAAGCGACATGTAGCCGTGAGATAAAATGATTTTGTGAGTTGAAAAATGTTTCTCATCGACATCTTGTTTTTTTTAAGCAGTAGCACGCAATTCGTAACACGTGATTCCTGCAGGCACACTTAAACGAACTTGCTTGGATTATACTGACACAATCACTGGGGCAACATTAGTTTCTCTATTTCAGCAGAGATACAAAAGCCCAAAAGAAAAAAAAAGGTGTAAAATGAGTAATTCATCAAAAAACAAACAAAAAAACCCCCCCCGGTAATCGTTTACTCACTCTCATGTCGTTACAAATCTGTTTGCTTGTGTTTGTTCCAGTAGAAAATGAGAAATTTAAAAGAAACCTCACACTGTTTTTTTTCCAAACAAGTTCATAGCAACAATATCTGTCAAGTTCAAAGCCAAACCAATCTAAACAAAACCCAAATAAAGTAAACCAAACCAACCTACCCAAAAAAAACAAAACAAAAAAGCAGCCAAACTAAACTCTACTAAACCAAACAAAACAGAAAAAGCAAAACAAAACTCAACCAAAACAGAAAAAAAACCCCCGCAAAAAACAAAACAAACAACCCCCACCCCCAATTAAAAGCATTGTTACTGAAAACTCGTCTGAAAAAACGTATTTATACGTTTCACATCATTTGACATCACTGAAGCAATGGCAGGATGAGTTGATGAAAAGCTAACGATTAAATCAAAAATACTTAAAATGACAATAAATAAACAATTTTAAAACAAAAATAATCTAATAAAACACTTACTAAAAAATATATGAAACGGAGAACCATGAAACATGTAAGTGTTAAATTACTGAAAACTTGTTGAAAAAGAAAACATTACGTCAAAGTCATTCAGCTGACAAAAAATGTTCAGGAATCCCTGTTATATGGAAAAGCGTTTCGAGAAGATTCTTCAAAAATTCTCCTTTTGAGCTCCACAGAATAAAATTACAGCATATGGGATTGGAACAACATGAGGGCAAGTAAATACTGACAGAACTATCATTTTTTTAGGTGAACTATCGCTTGAAGATGTTTCAATAACACTGTGTGGTGACACTGAGTGCAGTCTAATATTACAGACGGCCTGCGGCCGCTATGACAGCTGACAGCCCATCTGTTCGAGCGTTTCCTGATACACACCTGAGTATAGTTCAGTTTAAAAGCCGAAAGGGTGCATCTTGCAGAAACGATTTAGCGCCATCCGCGCCGCCATCAAGTGAGCATCTACAAAACAAGCGGCATCTATTTGCAGAGCCAAGTTTGTGAGTTTTCAAACAATCTGGATGAAGTAATTAAAAGCGCAGAAATGTACACACACTTGTTGGTGAGAGTGTATACTTGGCCGAGATTGTGAGTGGGGACTGAGGTCATGGAAGTTTTACATCATCATAAACAAGTCTGTGTGTGAGGGGCCCCACCCTCAGGACATCCACCAATCATCTCGCATCGCTCCCAGATGACATCAACATGGTAACAGTAGCAGATACAGTCAGTGAGGGTTTATGGGAACACATCATGACAAACTGAGATATGACGCGGTCACGCCCCCAGTGTGGAATGGAGAAATCCCCTTCAGCCTGCCAAACACTCCTGAGCGCACACGTGCAACAGTCTGTGTGTGTGTGTGAGCTGCGCTCTTCTGTTTCTCAAAGTATGTGGGTGTGTGTGGCACCATGTCAGAGAATTTCACGCGGGCGTGTGTGTTTACTACAGAGGAAGAGAGAGACAGAGGGAGACTGAGGAAAGGGAGAAGTGTTACAGTGTATGTATGTGTGTGTGTGTAGTGACTCGCATTAACTTTTTTACCAGCATGGACATAGAGAAAACCTCAATTATAAAACAATTCAGAGTAACATGTAAATACCATGTACACAAATTTGGTAATAGTAGCATCATGGTAATACCATGGAAATAGTAGTAGTAGTGATTTATTATTATTTAATACCACAATATTCTTGTGTGTACCATGTAATCCCTTTGAAAATGAACCATGGTTTTATTATAATAAAAGTATTTTTTGGCGTATTGTTTACCATTTGTATAACCACAGTTTTACTATAGCAAAACCATGGTTAATTTGTGATTACCATGGTTTAACTATAGTAACCATGTTTTTTTTTATTCATTTGTAGTAAAACCATGGTTAATTTTCATAAGGGATACCATGTGTCTTGACATGGTACCATAGCAGAACCATATTGCAAGAATATGATAAAGTACCATGGTATTACCATGTTTTAAAAAAATACTTTAGTAATTAATATTAAATATTATAGTGTTTTTGAACCATACTATAGTAAAGTACTTGAATTAATTAACTGTAGTAATTCTATAGTTGCTGTGGTAATATAACAACTATAGTAATATAAACAAATTACTTTATCTAATACTGTACTAAGTTTTCTGCAACTACAGGGTATATTAAAATACACTACAGTTTACTGTAGTAAAAACTAAAAGTATACTACAGTATTTATTACATTTTATCAGTTCACTATAGTTAATATTACAGTATGCTGTAACATTCATTAACAGTGTTGTAAATACTAAAATATATACAGTATAATACACTTTACTATAGTATGGTTCAAAAACTATTTACTATAAATTGGGTATATAAATGTGGGTTACGGTAATACCATGGAAATCTGAAGTAGAAATGTAAATATTATATTTTTTGGACATTGTATAAGGTAATGGTATGGTAATTCTTTTAAGTACATGGTAAATGAATATAGTAATCATATAGTACTATGGTGTATATAGATTGTCTCCCCGCCTGACCAGAAAGCCTGATTATCATATCAAATCAAATATCATAACAAATATCATGATAATACAATGTTTTTTTTTTAGCAAAATACCATGGCAATACCATGGTTCTCTTTAAAAATGCCATGTAGCACTACGTACATACTATACTATGATAAACGAATATGGTACCATATTTGTATAATGTTTCTAAACATGGTATTACCATATTTTTTGGACATGTACCAAGGTTAAAAACACCCTGCATGGTAATACAGTGTAGTATGTAGGTTACTATACTAATACCATAATTTTTTGTTAAGTAGTGTAAGCATACTGTAATCATAATACCACTGAACATATCAAAGTACCACTGTATCATGATATTGCCACAGTATTTCCTGTGTATTTCTTAACTGTACTGTATGTGGAAACTTCACATATTGTAAACACAAGTTTAACAACAAGGATACAGTCATTTCTTTTCCATGTTCTCCATTCGAACTTGGAGAAACTGACCTTATTTTGGCAAAAAAAGTGCTTATCCATCATCTTATATAAGTTATTAAGTGCAGGTGACAGAGTATGTGTGTGTTTGTCAGTAGGAAGTTGCTCTGAAATCCTCAGGCAGACACACTAATGCATCTGCAGCGAGCCGTGTGCGCCAGAGGCCGGTCAGAGCTCTGCGGCCCGTCTGCTACAACAGCTCACGGCCTCAAGGGAAACTACCCACTAGCTCCTTGAATGGACACACACATTCACATTGCACTACTCACACACACATTTACATACATAAACATGTATGCATGAAAACCTGCTGGCCATTTTGTGACAAGTCCTTTTGACTCAAACCAGAGAATGAAATATGCATGTGTGAGTGTGTGACAACATCACATGTAAGAACATGTGCAAACTTAGCATGACGGAATAAAATATCACATAATAAATTTCATTGTTTTCTAGTTAAAAAGGTTATATCGGTCGTGTTTCGTGATAAATGTTTTTAATCACATTAAACTAACCAACCACCAAAATTAGCACGCTATTTTCACCAGCTCTGTTATTTTTGTTGGATCGTGCTGGTTAGCTCCGCCCACAATGAAATCTCATTGGCTCAAATTCACACGTAGATGCATAAAAATATGCACTGTTACTTTTTCACATTTGTGATCTGAAATACGCAATACTCGAAAAGTGTCAAATAGGACGAGCGTTAATTTCAATAGTGTCTTTGTTAATTTTTTTTAATACGTTTTAACTCTGGCTACGGGAAGTCATGAAAAAAACATTTGCATAGCTTCAGGAAGTGCTAAAAATGATGCTTTATTAATTATGATAATTATTTTTATTTTGCTAAACATCAAAATTAACCTGTTATTTTTCCCAGTCATAAATTTTCAATTCCATCATGCTGGTTAGCTCTGCCCACAATTAAACCTCATTGGTCCAAATTCCCACACAGATACACAACAACAATTTGTTGTAATTTTTCCCCCCATCCACCGTAATCTGAAAAAAAAAAAAAAAAAAAAAAAAAAAATAAAAAAAAAAAATGCAATACCCAAAAAGTGCCTAAACAGAACAATGTGTAAAATGTGTAAACTATGCACGATGCATTAAAATATCAAACAACAAATCCCATAGTTTCGCTGCAAAAATGTTTTATCAGTTGTGCTTATTCATTTATTTTTTTACAAGTGGTAAAAAAACTCTACCATAGAAACGAAATGAAAAAAAAACAACAACTGGTGTTTATTTAATTGGTTAAATTATTTTTATTGCGTTAAACTAACCATCAATATTTGTTGCGTCATGCTGTTTAGCTCCACCCCCAATGACATCTTATTGGTCTGAATTTCCACATAGATACTTCTGATTTTGATTCTCTGTGCTTTCTGCATTCTCACATTTATTGCGATAAAAAAAACTACGTAGTACTCTGAAAAAAGTGCCTAATTAGGAAGAAATGTGAGGGAAAAGTAATCCATACTGCCTACGGTGGTAGAAAAGACAATCGACAAATCAGCAGCTGTGAAGATATGCCTTCTGGGCTGACCAATAATTCATTCATAAGAGCTATGTCACTATTTCACTGCTTTCATAAAACTAAAATGACAACATCTAAACGCCTAAATGTCTGTGCGATAGTGGCTCTGAGAAATTAATTAACTGTTAGAGCAGGTGGCAATGAAGAGGTTTTGGCAAACTGGTGCAATACAGTTAAACCAGCCAAAAAGACAAACAGAGGACAGACAGAATGTCAGTAAAAGAGAATGACAACAAGTCGATAAAATTGATTATTATTGTTAAAATAGAGCATAATTATAAATAATTACACAGGGCATCAGGGCAAAATACTTCAGGTCAAGAAGCTGTCACTCTAAATCTCAGCCAATAAAACCCCTTCCCTGCAAGACATTTGATGATTGCTTTGTTTCCATTCGTCAAGCCATGATGGCTAGCCCCGCCCACAGCGAAATCTCATTGGTCAAAAATCATATAAAATACGGTCTGATTGGCTGTGATTTTGTTGTTTTGTGCTGTATTTTGCTTTCTGTGAAAACCTGATACAACTTGTCAGGATATGGTTTGAAATAGAAAAAGAGCACAAAAAGTGATCAAAAATGATCTTTTACCTGTACGTAGAGAAGGTTGAGCTGGACAGGATCACGAGAGTCTACATTTTGGTCAGAATAGAAGAACTTCCTTCGAAGAAGTAGTATCTCGCTCTCTTCTACGCCCTGCTCCCGAAACGTCCGACTGTGGTCCAGCCAGTTCACTGTGAATGAAAGATTTGACCATGTTAGCATTAGCAACCAAATTCAGTTTCAATTACGTGCAACTATTAACAACACAATTCAAATCCAATGAGCATATACTATGGGGGCCAGTAGCTATGTTTCCTTTACCCTGTTTTAATGCGCATTTTGAAGTATCGCATCAGAAACAAGTGATGGAAATGCCAAATGTAAAAAAAAATAAGAAAATAAAAACGTATTTCGCAAAAAAAGTTTTTACGCTCGCTTGAGGTGGTTTTTGTCTTGTGCGAAAAATGGTTTATGCGAATAACGGATGATGGAAATGCATTTGGCAAAAAATCCCTCCATGCGCATCAAAAAAGTCATGTGACTTTGCACTATGAGACCACCTTCATTGTGTTTCGTCTGCTTGCTCTGAGGCACAAGTCATTTAGTATATATGAAAATTATTATATTCAGTGGCTTCTCCTGCTTTTCTTTGTGGTATTTAGTGCCAGTTTATCAAGTGACAATTTTGTTCTCTATGACTCTTCATATGGAAACAGTGCTTATTCGCAAATGTTTTATGCGACCTTCTAATTTTGCGCACAAGTTAAATTCGCAACTTTGGATGTAAACCTGGCTTGTGACGCCAGCTATTATATCATTAAAATATCTGGACTGTGTAAAGTTTCTTTAAGCCTGTATAAGAATCTCTCAGCGTGGGTAAATCTGGCAGGGCATTTTGTTTGCTAATGTTTTATTTTCACAGTTGCCAGGAGTCTCACAATCATCATCTGTGTGAAGTTTGGCTTTCAGCTTCTCCATCTTCCTCTCATCTCGGAGGAGGGTTCTGTCTTTCTTCAGCGTTCCCATTCCATCCTCGCGCTTGTCCTCCACCTGCTCTTGGATCAGTGAGTACTCCTCATAATTAGTGATTCCTGTGGAGCATGAGATAATCAGCACTCTCTATCTGTCAGTCTTTCAATCTCTCCAGCACAGGTTTATATGAAACTAAATAAACATCATTCAGCCTACAGAAAGTTATGAAAACAGCTTGATTGTAAATCGTTCAGGAAAATAAAAAGAAATTAATTAAAAATGTAAGGGAATGAGGAATGAGTAATGCTTAAGGTTCTATCCAAACTGTTGCGTAAACTGGCCATTTAAACTGGAAAGGACCATGTAAAGTCATATTTTTCATGTGATGTTTAAGAGTCTTAAATCCAATATTGCACATTATGGGAACAAAAATAAAATATTTTTGTTTATTTGCTACTGGTGGTGTAACGATATTACAATTCTGTCCGATAAATGGCAAATATTAAAATTGTATGCTACTTTGTCTCAAATACAAAGACTAAAAACTAAAATCGATTCTTTTTAATATTACAAGTCAATATAGGCATCACAACATTATAATGTACACTACAATATGAAAAATATATATTCATTTTGAGATTTGCATAAGATTACATAAGTAAGTTTTTAAATTGTGTTTAAAGATTAAGTTTAAATGATCTAAATGTGAAAATAGAGAAAATTAACATACACAAATAACCATCTAATACATCTAAGCCCAGTTTCATAGACACGGCTTAGACTAAGCCAGGATTAGGCCATAGTTCAATTAAGACATTTAAGTCATTTTTATAAACATGCTTAGAAAAAAAACATTACTGGTGTGCACCAAAACAAAGGCACTTATATATTTTAAGCTTAATCAGTGCAAGTTTCTTTCTGTTGAAACAGCTCAGACTTACATTTTAGTCTAGGACTAGGCTTAAGCTTTGTCTGTGAAACTGGGGGCTAATGTCAGGGCATGTCAAAACTTCTCCAAAACTTCTCCTAAAACACCCTCAGACCCCAGAGGGTTAAGTTAAGTTAAATTAAGTTAATTAGGTTAAGTTTTAGGTTAAAAGTTAAGTTAGTTAAGTTTAAAGTTAAGTCAAGTTAAGTTTTAAGTTTAGTTAAGTTTTAAGGTTAAGTTAGTTAAGTTAAAACACCAATATTGGCTAATGACTCACACTGCTACTCTTTCTGTACACTGCATTTTTTAAAAAACATTCATTGTAGCAGCTGGTACTTTGTAAGCTCAATATTCCTGCCAAACTTGACAGGATAAAAGAAGGACCCACCTATCCTACTGCAGATGGTGACCAACAGCTCCCCTACTGTTTTGGAGTCATCCACCATTATGGTTTTGATTGTTCCATCCAGCATTTTGATCTTCTGAGGTCTCTGTTTTTTCTTGTACTCCAGGACATCCTGTACATGATGAGAATAAGTGCTGAAATGAAGCTTAGAATCACAATGGAAATAAAAACTAACAAAAGTCTGAAGAGAATACAGATGAGTCAAATAATGTGATTTACCCCATTCCGCAGCATGTAGTAATCAAGGGTGCGCCCTGATTCTAACCAGATTCCTTTCCTGGGGTCATCATCAGACAGGAAGAGCCCGTAATCTGATGCTGCAATAAGTTTTACATAATTAAAACAACAACTTGCCCCATGGAAGTAGATACTAAATCAAAGAGATCCGGTTACGTCTACAAATATCGTCGTAATAAATATCAGACTCTTCATTAAACCACAAAGCAATTTGTCTTTGATCCTAAAAGAAACAATTGACATTTATAAAATGAGTCCAATTCATTGTGGCCATCGAGGGCAGCAATCATGTGTGTCGCACAGGACAACAGTCATATAACTGTAGCTGGCCGAATAATGAATGTACACAGAGTGGCGGAGCTGCAGACTCATACTGAAATGATGACTCCTGTTGAGCTGATAGCGCATGAGTCCATTTTGCAAGCTCCAGTGAGCAGAGAGCATTAATGTTTGACTTTGTGGCCATTTGATGACTTGAGTGGAGATGGAAAAAGAGAGTACACTTATCCATCAGACTCACTCTGAAGCAGAACTGGTCATCAGCTGAGGTTGCACATAGCATAACACTTTACCACCCAAGTTTTGACATGATGGATACAGAAACATCTATTGATGTGAAGCAGCTGGAATCAACACAGTCTGAATCCAAACTTCTGTCAAGCTCTGCCGATTTTTTACAAAATTTAGACCGAACATTAAATTCCCCGTCCCTAGTGTGCTTAAGGAATATTTTGATAATACTATCACCTGCAAAATATGTAGTGTTCCTTAGTTTATCTAACATATTGTACCATATTTAAATCCATTCCAAGTAATTCCAGAGAGTTTTCCTCAGAAAATGTGGCAAAATGTGCCAATTTGAATACAACTGTGTCAAAGAGTCAATATGAATCTAAAATTGACCTTATTAACCTGGTGATGTTTTGAATAATTCAGTGTATTTTATTCCAATAAAACAAAAAAGTACTCTTTAATCAAAATGCAATAACGTGCTGTGCCTCTAAAAACAAATTTTCTTTTCAGGTGATGTCATTAAGGACGGTTAAAAAATTAAAGTGTACAAATTTAACTTCTAACGTCACCAAACAGAATTGCAAAAAGACTTGCGAAAAGTTTCCCGAACACTCCCCCATCTGCCATTGGTTGAACAAAAAGATAGTCCCACCCCTCAACTCGCACCACTGGTTGAGCCAGTGTTGTTGTGTCTGGCTGGTTGTGAGGCTCAAACAAAGAGAAATGTTTTAAAAGCACCACAATGTGGAGAGTTATAGTCTCATGAAAGAGTGTAAAATGGCGGGATACCTAGAGGAATATTCTGCAACTCTTACCTTGTCCAGTTTGGGCCTCTGGAACTCTCTCTCTGATAATCCGGCAGGCATCGTAAACTGGAGTTGAGGGCTCAAACTGCATCGTCTTGACCACATTGCACTGTCGCATGCAAATCTTCAGCGACAGGGCCACCATTGTGACTGCTGCTCAAATGGGAGCGCCCACTAGCACACCTTTAGAGACCAAAAGAAACAATCTGTCAGTTTCTCTGAAATGACCAGCATCCGTTCATTCTTTGAGGTCCACACCAATACATTAAAACATGCTTTAATCTGGATTAACTAGAGCAGAAGTAAATGTGAACACAAGTGATTTGAAGTTGAGTTCAACTCTAGAACTGATTAATGAAATATGCCTGCCACTGAAGATAAGAGAACGAGATCAGAGCTTTGTGTAGGCTTACAATATGAGCTTCTTACTGCCAAGAGACGTCTGTAATGTAGTTATTAGATTAGTAGAACAGCACTGCCCTTTAAATACTGAGCAGAGGAAAAGATTCTACTGCCAACTGGGTGTTTAGCCTAAGCTCACTCAACCTCTACCAAATATCACAGCTATGAAATGTAATCTTTCCACAAGAGAGAAACCTTCCAGTTTTAAAAAGCAAGAAAAGTGGTAATAAAGAGACTGAGATCAAGCAGAATATTTTTGATTTATGGTAGTGTTTGATTGACCCTACAAGATATCAACAGAGACCAGCATCAAGTTAAATGATCAGATTCATAACCATCAAACTCACAGCAGAAATCAGATTTGCAAGAGATCAGAATATAGAAGTGACTTGTAACTGAGATCAGATTCATACCAGAGATTTGACTTGTAAGATATCAGACTCAGAGCAGAGATTAGATCCGCAGAGATCAGACTTGTAAGTGACATGAGATTTGTTTGGAACTGAGATCAGACTAGTGACTGAGGTCAGATTTGCACAAGAGATTTGACTCATACCAGAGATCAGACTCACAATAGATCAGATTAATACCACAGATTTGACTCCCAACAGATCAGATTTAAAGCAGTGATCAGATCTGCAACAGAGCTCAGTTTCAGAGCAGAGATCTGACTTCTACCTGAGATCAGAATTGTATTAGAGATTTGACTTGCACCAGACGTCAGACTCACAATTGAGACCAGATTATAACAGAAATTGGATCAGACTCATGTGAAAGATCAGATTTGCAACAGAATCTGATTTGTAACTGATGTGAAATTTGTACCAGTGATTTTATTCGTAACAGATGCAACTGGTAACTGAGATCAGACTCATAATTGAGATAAAGATTGTATAAGAGATAGACATTTGACCTGTATCAGATCAGACTCAAACGAAAGATCAGATTTGCATCAAGACTCAGATCCAGAGCAGAGATCTGACTTGTAACTGACATGAAATTTGTATCAGTGATTTCAGTTGTAACAGAGATGCAACTTGCAACTGAGATCAGACTCATAACTGAGATCAGGATTGTATAAGAGATTTCACTCATACCAGAGATAAGACTCATAGACATTTGACTCATAACAGATCAGACTTAGATGAGATTAGATCTGCAACAGAAATCAGATTCAGAGCAGAAATCTGACTTGTAAATCTGAGATCAGATTTGTAACAGATCAGACACAAGATTTGTACCAGATTTTTTCGTAACTGAGATCAGATTTGTAAAAGAGAGAGATCAGACTCAAAGCAGCAATCAGATTCGCAACAGAGATCAGATTCAGAGTAGATATTTGACTTGCTACTTAGATCAGAATCGTATTAGAGATTTGATTCGTAACTGAGATCTAAACCGTATTAGAGATTTGACTTGTACCAGACATCAGACTCGCAACTGAGATCAGATTTATACCAGAGATTTGTAACAGATCAGATCCAACTCATTACTGAGATCACACTCATAATTGAGATCAGCACTGGACTCATACCAGAGATCAGACTCGTACTAGACATTTGATTAATAAAAAAATAAAAAAAGATCACACTTAGATGAGATCAAATATGCAACAGAAATCAGATTCAGGGTAGAGATCTGACTCGTAACTGAGATCAGATTTGTACCAGAGATTTGGAATATGGGTATTGCTGTAGCAAAAATCCCTGGCAATTCTGTGGCACTTCTGTTTGACAAAGTACTTTAAAATCAGTATCAAACTAAAAATAGAAATCAGAAACTCAGACCAAATAGAGGAGACATACTCTCAAATCAAAGAAACCATTATAAACAGCCCAAGAATCACAGTCAGACAGTCCAGCTGAAGCGATTGAGAGTCAAGTATGAAGTGAGATGTGTCTGTCTGATAGTATCTCACCAGCGCCAGGAATACTTCAACAGAAGACAGAGAGGACTAATCTTTTTTTGATAATGGACTTGTGAACGAGCTCCACATTGTCTACTCACTCAGTCACACACACACGCATATACACAATAATAAGTAGGGAGAATAGCTCTGTATAGTCCTTTCATTCGTAGTAGGGCACACAAGGGACATGCAGAGGTATTGTGGACCAGATGAGAAGTCCCACAGAGACCACACACACACATTGGATACCTTGTTTTATTAAAAATATATTAAAATCATATGAAACCAAACAATACATTACAAAAAAAAAAAAAAATACATATAGGTTTTTAAAGATTTTTTTTTTAAATGACAGGTACTCTAATACATCATTGACCCTTGAGCTGTATTGTGAACGATTGTCTGGCCTTGCTAATGTACACAATGCACATGACTACAGCTCTATGGCTCATATATAACTCTGAGTCTGAGAGATGGAGAAAGAGAAAGAGAAAAAGCAATGTACCACCTGCCCCCTTAATCTCTCGTCTACAACCTCCCAGAAGCCCCGCACAGGGCACTTCCATTTCTCCTTCTAGCCCTTCGAGACAGACGCTACAAAATACCTCACATTTCTTACCAAACCTCAAGCCAGGCTCAAAGCATTCCACCTCTCACAATGCTCAACCCCGAAACAGCATGTGACTCTCTACATGCACTAATAATTGACTCCTGGGGGACACTAGGAAGGCAGGAATCGTCATAATAATATAAGAATTAACCAAGGCCCTGTGCACTTTTTCACACTTTTTCAACTGATTGTGATGAAAAACAAAGGGAATGGATTGAAATATGGTAAAATGTGCTGTTTTAAATCTAAATGTCAATGGGCTTTCAAATGTTCAAAACTAAGAATGATAAACTGCAAACAGATTTGATTTGCTGTCTACAATTGAGAAGTAAAAGAAACTCAACCTGGCTTTTTTCCTTAAACACCACCCCCTGGGATTGATTTAATTATAGAGAATAAAGGTGGAGTTGGGGAGGTGGAGGGATGCCAGAGGAATTGTCAAAGGGGCGGGTGAGGCAAGCAGCCATTTATATAACTGTAATGTTATGCGAGTTACATTCAGATCTTTCATCTGGAGCTCTCTATTCTTGACGCAACTTCTATGAGGACTGCGAGAATGAGACAAGTCATAACTGCTGATGATTTCCCTTGATATTGATTTTTTATTTTATTCTAGCTTTGTCGATTCACTGAAATGACTGGCTATAATGCTTATCTCGACAAAACCATACCAAACAAATAAACAAACAACAACAAAAAACAAAACAAAAACAAACTAAATAACAAAACATAAAAAACAAAAACACAAAACCAAACAAAAATGCAAACAAAAACAAATCAAAACACACAAAAAAACAAAAACAAATAAACAAAGATAAACACACATCAAAAACAAAATACCAAAACAAATGAAACTGATACGAACACACTTCAAACAAAAATAACATTTCTGACAACAGGAATAACGGTAACGCCCGTTTCAGGCCGGTTTCACATTGCAAGCGTGAGCGACGCGTGAGCAGCACATATTTTTTTTGGTGTGCATGTTAACAAATGAGTGCATTCACACCGGGAGCAGGAGCAGTGCATGAGCATCAAGCAGCATTTTAACTTGTTTTTAATTTTTAATTGCCATAAGCAAATTATAACTTCGACCAAACACAACGATCAATTCATCTTGCTCAGGATCTTAAGTTACAATGGAGCAGGCTATATACATAAGAAATTCATCATTCATTCATTATTGACAGCTTCTGTAAATATTCTATTCTGTAAATAGGCTATTGCACACACGTTCACTTACGACTGACTTGACAAACTTACGCCTTTTATTTATTTTTAGTTCTTCAGTTACAGAAACGGAGCTATAGACACAATAAATGCACATGAAAAATACTGACATCTTCAACATTCGGCCTAATAAAAATATTTTGAACGCTCAGCGTGTTCACCTTGGTTAGAAACACACCTTTTAATTTTTAAATGAATCTCTATGAAAAATAATGACTTAAACATAATATTCTCACTTAATTAGCTAAAACAGAATGAATAATTATATTGTTCCAGGTCTTCAGTACAAAAACGGACAACAAGGCACAAATTACAAACAAGGACACAAGACGAACACAGACACACACACAAAAAAAAAAAAATCGTATAAATCATATTGACAGCTTCTAAGAAAAATTTTAAGCTTTAAATTACGATTGGCTAGAAATGCATAGCCTACTTTTTTTATTCAGCTCTACATAAATAATAACGTAAAACATTTTGACACTCTTACTTAGCCTAACGATTAGTTAAAATCCAACGAATAATTCACATTTCTCCCGATCAATTACAAAAACGGAGCTTAATCACAAGTAATTTACATAAAGCATATTGACAGCTTCTATAAGAAATGGACATGGAGATTATGGACACAACTTGGTTAATAGCGCATATCTGGGTAAGCGCCTATGGGTAAAAGTATGTAGGCTATTATTAAATATATATATATTTGAGTATGACTGAAATGACATGATAGGATCTGTTTTTGTTGTTTGCCATTTATACGCAAATCCCTGTGTTAACATGCAAATCCCCATGTTAACAAACTTTCAAGACTTAAAAAAGTCTGCCAAGTTTATAAGTTTATAACAAGTTTATAACTGACCAACTTCTAAAAACAAATTTATAGTTGTCTTTGTAAAGAAATATGTCACTTTGGAGCCGCTGCTGTGACAGTGTACAAACGCTTCCAGTGTGAATACTCTCACGAGTTTGCAGCTGCAGTGACGCTGTAGTTACGCTGACGCGAAGCTCACGCTTGCGGTGTGAAACGGTCGTAAGCCTCACTTTTCACAAATAGATAATTGTGGAAACTGCAATTGTAAACCCATCATTCTTGATTTATTTAATACCATCTTTTTTAACAATTTTGCAGTCCTAACTTCTGCTTTTTGAGAACAACGCATCTACTCTGTGACCCTTGCAGAAAGTTCAAGATCAGCTAATTAGCCAGTCCTGCCTCAGCAACAGACATGAAATCTGACATGATGCTTTCTAAGCATCATCTGCTTTTAATGTTGGACTTCAGAGTGCCTCTCGAGGGCATACTCTCTAAACAGAGCCAGGGCTTCTCCACAACAGTCGCCATATTAAGTTATGCTGTTGTATTTACCAAAAAAAAAAAAGTTTCCGGATGTAGACAAAAAGACGAATGAAAACATGCTTGGGGTTGCAGCCATAAAAATTGGCAATCCAATTGGGCCGAGGGAGAAGATGGGGCCATCTGGAAGGGATTGCAGTGTGGTGATTTGCGGTAATAACAAAAGCAAAGAGCAGAGCCTCAGAGGCCACTAGTCCTGAATTCATTACACAGTGTGTGATCGGAAAGAGTGCGTACTTTTAGTTGTCTGGTTATTCTGACCTGAACAGGTATTACAGCACAGAAGGACTTTGATTGAGGTGTATGGGTTGATCATATTTTGCATATCTAGATTTCTGACCATAAGTAAAGTCTGGCCCACATTGCATCTTATTTACAACTACTATAACGATGCATATCTAATGACTTTTATTGATTTTTGTTGGAAAAATGTATATTAACACATCCTAAAAGTCAAATAAAAATAAAGCTAGAAGTCTTTATTGTATAAAAAAAAAATCAAAAGGGAATCAAAACTGACAGTAAAGACATTTATAATGATAAAATATTTATATTACAAAAATGCTGTTCTTTCTATTAATAAAGAATCATTAAAAAAAAGAAATCACAGTTTACACAAAAATATGACGCAACACAATTGTTTTCAACATTGATGATATTAAGAAATATTTACTGAGCAGAAAATCAGCATATTAGAATGATTTCTGAAGGATCACTGATTCTCGAGTAGTGATGCTGAAATTTCAACCTTGACATCATTGCAATATTTACATACATTGAAATAGAAAACAGTTATTTTAGATTGTAAAACAAACAAACAAAAAAACAAAGCAAAACAAACACTAAACAAAACCAAACAAAAATTAAAATAAGACAAAACCAAAAATACCCCCCACAAAACACACATATATATATATATATATATATATATATACATACATACATATATATATATATATATATATATACACACACACACACATACATACACATACATACACACATATACATATACATATATATATATATATATAAGGTAGGTAGGTTTAAGGTAGGTCTATAGCATTAGTTTTTAGGTAAAGAAATTGAATAAAGTGATCAAATGTAAAACAGCATTGCATATTTGACTGTATAAATTAAAGATGAATCTTTATTAAAGTTACAAAAGCGATCTAATCAAGAGCAGTGAGTGATTTCTTTGTTGCTGTTTGATTAATATTAAGAAAGTGCTGTCACTTTAAGAGAATGCACTGACCCAGTGTACGTTCAGCCGGCTATGTCTGCTATATATGATACTTACCAAGACGGGCATTTTGACATAATGTTTGTGTGAATTTGTTAATTCAAACACAATACCTCAGAGAGAGCTTAATATTTGCGCGGGTTTGCGCGCGTCTGATGAGCCCACGCACAAATCTTCTCACTGCGCGCGCGAGCTCGCATCCACTGGCTATTAAATGTTAAAACTGGCAAAGCTTACATGAGTTTGGTTTAAATACAGATATCAACGTGTGCTGTTCAGGTCTCACCTGTGTGTGCGCGCGCGCTATCAGCACCCAGGTGATGACGGAATTAATGACTGCTCATATTCCAACATACGGCACTTGCATTGAACAAGAGTGAATGGTTTGTCCACTTCTTTTCCCCCATCGCTGTTGTTGTGATGTACTGGGAAGCCAGAATGCGCATCCATCAACAGAAGCACACATTAGCCGAACCCTGTTTTTTTACGTGTTATTACAAACCATATTGCAGATGCGTTGTCAGACTGAAGATGAACCGCGGTCTTAGCGTGTGCCGAACCGTGAGTGGAGAACCGTACGGTTCGGTTTTTTTCCGCGAACCGTGCCACCCCTAATATATATATAAATTAAATTAAAAAAAAAATTAAAATCTGCAATAATGACATCATCCATTACAGTCAAAGTCTGCAAAATATGCATTGTTCATTGTTAGTTTACAATAACATATAGATTTCTAAACATTACAATTTGAATGTATAACTTAACGCTTTGTACAATTCATACTGTTTAAAAAAAAAAAAAAAAAAAAAAAAAAAAAAAAAAAAAAAAAAAAAAAAAAGTATTTAGAAGCTGCAGAACTCTAAAAAACTACTCCCCCCCCCCCCCCAAGCATACTGTCAAAAACCTCTACAGCTCAACTCCAGGAAATTGCATAAAGACAGTCAATCAGATTGGAACTGCTAAAAGCCAGATTCTGTCTAGCAAAATCAATCAGCTCTTGCCATTTTTGTGTACAAAATGTATAAAAGAGTGATTGACTCTTCCACGGCCGGTCCAGGCGTATGACGTCTATTGCTATGGTTCATCTAGAATTGGTTGGCGGTGCCAGCTTATACAAATTTATCTAAACTATTCAACATGTGTTGCTATGAGCATTCTGTTTACTGTTTACACATGACTGACAGTTAATAATAGAATAATAGAAGTTTCACCAGATGTCCAAATAACCATCCCTCTCCAAACATCTAAAAGCAGTGAGTCCCAGACTTCTGAATCTTCTGACGCTAATGATCACACTGTGTGTGAATGTATGTCTATGTGCTCTCCCAAACCATTTTCTCATGCCCCTGTTGGTATGAGAGTCAGGCCCCGTAGAGCAACAATCTGGAAGCGTTTTTGCTCAGAACCGGAGCAAGAATTCCGAACGGCTTTGGAAGACGGGCCCAAGAACCTCCAGCTGTGATTTGTAAACATCACCGGCCAGCTGCTAGCAATGAGAGGCCGGGATGGTTGCGTTAAACAAGGCCTATCTTTGTGAGACTTACTTTTACTATAAACATTGGCACCGCAACAAAGGAAGGGCGATATCAAAGGTAATATTGACGAAGGTCGAATAAATGGAGGGATGATTATAGGTCTTGTTCTTCTATATCATTTTTTCCTCGAATGAAAACACTCCATCTATTTAAGGTTGGCCTGAGAGAACTTTAGCTTAGAAAGACAAACAGGATATTTTGAGGGAGATGGAGATATGGAAAGACATGAGGGTGATCTACAGCATGCTCCCTCTCAAACACACACAAACACAACAGCTCCGTATCACAGCAATCATCCGCTTTACCTAGCTGCTCTGGTATGCACTAGACATAATGCTGCTTTCAACCGATGACTTTCCACAGATCACAGGCGAATTTGAATGTGAAACTGGACACGATGATCTGAGCTCAGAATGAGGAAATCTTTACACATGTAAATAAATAAAACACGGTTAAAAGGAACGTTCATCCGTAAAGATCTTCTGCAGAAGACAAAAAAATATAAACACTGCCGTTCAAAAGTTTGGGATCAGTAAGATTGTTAATGATTTTTAAAAGAAGTTTCTTATGCTCATCAAGGATGTATCTATTTGATAAAAATACAGGAAAAAAAAATGTATTTTTGTGAAATATTATTGCAATTTAAAATAACAGTTTTCTATTTTAATATACTTTAAAATATAATTGATTCCTTTGAAGCAAAGCTGAATTTTAAGCATCATTACTCCAGTCTTCATTGTCACATGATCCTTCAGAAATCATTCTAATATGCTGATTTACAATCACTGTTGGAAACAGTTGTGCTGCTTAATATTTTTATGGGACCTGTGATAATTTTTTCAGGATTCTTCGATAATTATAAAATTGTGTTACAATATACACAACTCTTCAAAACTACAGTAAGTTTGGGGTCAGTAATTTTTTTATTTCTTTTTTTTTTTCTTTTTTTTTTTCAAGAAATTCTATCTTAAATGCTGTTCTTTTTTTTTTTTTTTTATAATTCAAGTTTTTATTGTTTTCATCCGGTACACGACAATATCATACAAAACAGATTACAGATTTATACAAATACTGCATGTAAGGCCAGAATGTACAGAAAATACAGTGGCTGAAAAAATGCTGTTCTTTTAAACTTTTTATTCATGAAAGAATCAAAGAAAAAAGTATCACAGGTTTCAAAAAAAAAAAAAAAAAAAAAGCTACACAACAGTTTCAACACTGATAATAAATCAGCATATTAGAATGATTTCTGAAAAATCATGTGACACTGAAGACTGGAGTAATAGTGGCTGATGAAAATTCAGTGCTGTGTCACAGAAATAAATAATATTTTAAAGTACATTAAAATAGGAAATCAATATTAGAAATTGCAATAATATTTCACAATATTGTTTTTTTTTCTGAATTTTTATCAAATAAATACAGCCTTGATGAGCATAAGATACTCCATTAAAAAAACATTAAAAATCTTAAGTGTTTGAACTATTTTCGTCCAATGGAAGTCAATGGGGCCCAATGTTGTTTTGGACCACATTATGGAGATATATAAAAAAAAAAAAAAAAGAGAGAAAAAAAAAACACTAAACTGAACTTCAAATTATCTTTTTTTTCTGTGTTCAACAGTAGAAAGTAAGTCATAGGTATGAAAGTATGAAAGACATCGTCAAAATAGTCCATCTGCCATAAGTGGTTCTAACGTAATTTTACGAAGCTACGAGAATACTTTTTGTATGCAAAGAAAATGAAAATAACAAATTTATTCAACAATTCGTCTTCTCCGTGTCTCCTACTTTTCACAAATTTTTCTGGGCCTTGACAGTTTTAATTACTTAGCAGTCAATGGGACAGTCACAAGCCTCCCGGTTTTCATCCAAAATATCTTAAATTGTGGTCCGAAGACGAACAAAGCTTTTATGGGTTAGCAACGACATGGGGGTAAGTGATTAATAACAAAATTTTCATTTTGGGGTGGAGTAACCCTTTAATACAGCGTAATTACCTAGTTAAGTACTTAGTAGTAGTCGCTGTACTTACATGAAACAAAATGTACTTACCATGTAACTAAATCATGGAACAGCCTGTACTTACAGTTTGTAATCATGTACATGTAATAGGCAGCTATTGTTACACATATGTAACAGACCGAGTCTGTTACACAGCTACTTATGTAACCAAAAGGTTGTTACATATGTGTTGCAGACGTTATACAATGTAATTATAAAAGTACACAGACATAAGCTACTTAAAATAAAGTGTATCAAGATTGTACTTAAGTGTACAAGTAGCTGTGTAACAGACTCGGCCTGTTACATGTGTAACAGTAGCTGCCTTTTACATCTACATAATTACAAACTGTAATTACAGGCTGTTCCATAACTTAGTTACATGGTAAGTACATTTTGTTTCAAGTACGGCGGCTACTACTAAGTACTTAATTAGGTAATTACTCTGTATTATGACACCTTAAAATAAAGTGTTACCAAAGTAACTATATCATGATAGATATTATCGTGAAATAAAATTAGTCATATCGTAGGTCTGGGTGATAAATCGCTAACAATAATTATCGTGCGATATAAATTTCCTTGATAAACAATAACAAGAGTTTGATAAATGTTCGATATAATGTTTATGAAGCAAAGGCGGAACGAAAGAGCGCTAGTCATTTGAAGTGTGCCACTTGGACCATTTATCCGCTCGGATCAAAGTTCAAACAGCAGCGCGAGCTCACTAGAGTAGATGCGTTATTCGCTGATGATGAGTCTCGCTCATGCGACACTGAACAGCGCTGTGAGATCCAGTGTGAAGCATTTGAATTCAGCGAAGAACACAAATAACTGTTTACAGCCAGATGATACAGCGCTGACAAACTGAAAAACTGTGCGCAACGATACAGTCAGAAGACCTTTCAATCTACAAATCGCCATCATTTCCCATAGATTTACTATAGTAACACTAACTGCACCATGGTTTTGAGTCAGAAATGTGGGTATTCGTGTTGAATTTTACTATATTATCAATGTAGACATGTATTAAATGTATTGAAGGAGGAGTAATGGAATGTAATTACAGTATTTTTTTGTAATTAAGATATATTTGTATTTAGACTACCGTTTTTCATATAAATACCTGAAAGTAGGGCTGGACGATATATCTCATGCGATATGCATGCGCATCTCGTCAGTAAAGCCGGTTCCTTGATTAGCGGTAAATCTCCATCACCTGTTTTCAAATGGAGCGGCATTTAATACACAGAGCCGTAGTTCACTGACAAGCTACGCAATATCGCGTTCATTATCACAGATGAATCGCCTTCGATAATGAACGACCATGCTGGCTAGTTAGTCCTAGAACTACACGGTGCGAAAGCCCTTATTATGAACCCTTTAGGGGTACATCAGCTTGTCACTGAGGCAATACCCTCAAAGGAACACCTTTGCACCTTCTTTACCCCTAAAAGGTGCATTATTAGTACCATAAGAATACAAATTACTACTCTAAAGGTACTGTACTATTTTGCACCCTTTAGGGGTAAAGAAAAGTATAAAGGTGTCCCTTTTGTACTGCCGCAGTGGCAAGCTGTTGTACCCCTAAAGGTACAATTTTGCCCACCCCTCTGCCCCCGCCCTCCTTTTTTTTGAGAGTGTATCTATATTTTCATCATTATATCTTGGCAAACATGATTTACCCAAGTAGGACATTGCTGGTTCAGGAACAACATGCTGCAAGAAATTACTGGCTGTCGTCATATGAATGCCACTCAACCAGATTTATTTAACAGCATCGCCCCAAGGTGTCACAGTGATGGACAACTGTCCAAACAATTGCCATTTAGATGAGGTTCATCAATCGACTTTACCATGGGAACAGTAGCAGGACTTCGAGAATCATCTTAGACCAGTGCTTCCCAAACTGGGGGGCGCGACCCCTAGGGGGGGCGCGGAGCTATGACAAGGGGGGCACGGCAAGGCTGAGGGCAGTCAGCAGATTATTTTGCAAAAGAAACCTCTGCAGAGTGATAAAGACTACACTGCGTAAGTTTCCCGCTTATCATGCAGTCACTTGCCTGATAAGTAAATAATTGAACGCAAAATATTAATTTGACATATTTTAATGACCTCCACATGACTCGCAGTACCCCGTTATCAGTTGTAGTTGTATCAATAACAGATCACTAGATGGCACGATTGAAAAATCAGAGTTGTATTGCAGGGAGCCATGTAGAAATATAAAGCCGCTTTTCCCCAATTGCCTGGAACAATATGTCCCAGGAACTTTTTTCGCAGGAACTGTTTTCCGCCAGACCTGTTGCTGTCTGCGTTTCCATCACGGTCTGAAGTACCGAGAAGATTAGGCAAATAGTTGTGACGTAACGTTAGGTCGCTCGTGTGTTCGGACTCACATCCTCGGTAGTTCGGACTTCATGAGACTCGGGAGTATGAATCCCGCGGAGGAACAACGCAAGTCCGGTAATTCTGCAAAGAGCAGTGTACTTGATAACATCAGCTCGCCTTGGCTAGTGCAATCTTCCTCACTGTATTTACATACAAAATATATCAAACACCACTGCCTCTTCTCGTTTTCATTTAAACATATTAATAGCCGCAGAAATGTAGTTCAGGGAACGCACATAGCCTACATTACAATGAAACGAAATATTATATCAAACATTGCCTGTTTTCATTTTCATTTTAACATATTAATAGAGCAATAGAATAAAGACCAAAGATTACCTGTTAGATTTACCCAAAACAAATTATATCTTATGTTTAACCACTACAGAGACATCAGAGCCAGCGGCAAATGTCAGAAGGACTAGCCGAGGTTATGCTCCTCTCGTCGACAAATGCATGACAATAAACTGATGTCCCGTTCTATTTCTGACGAACTCCAGCGCTCTGACACAAAGGACAATTTCAAATATTCATAAGAGAATCGTGAAAAAAATAGCTTCCTCAAAATATTAAGCAGCACAAATGTTTACAAAATTAAGATTACTGAGCAGCAAATCATGTGACACTGAAGACCGGCGTATTGATGCTGAAAATTCAGCTTTGATCACAGGAATAAAGTAGCCTATATATTAAAACATTCAAATAGATATTTTAAATTGACAATGTCACAATGTTGCAGTGTTTACTGTATTTTTAACAAATAAATGTAGCCTTGTGAGCATAAGAGACTTTCCAAAAAAAAGGGGGGGTCTTAAAAAAAATTCTCTACAAAAGGGGGGCCCAGCAGAAAAAGTTTGGGAACCACTGTCTTAGACAATGTGGTGCCTGAGCTTCATTACCTCAGAAACCACAACTTTTGCATTTCTTAATTTACACTAAGAGCAAATTCATTTACATTATGTGGGGTAAAGAGTTTTACAAACTGCATTTGTTTTGGGTTAATTGTGGGTGTTTAGTCTTGGGTCTTCACTACTACACTGCAATAAAGATTTAAGCATCTTCATATCAAGACCGGAATGACTAGCAATCCACATTCTTATCAACCTATTATTTCCGTCCAACCTACACCTAAATGAGAAGGAAATGGTAGGTTGAGAATTAGGTTAGGGTTAGCGTGGGATAGGGTTGCTAGAGTCCACATCAAACTTGGCTACATAACCAACTTTATCATTGCTAAAAAGCCAGACTTCTTATCTGGTAACTCTAGCCATTCAGTAGTAGAAGGAGAAGGTTAGTCAGGATATTTTGAGACATTTTGGCACATCTGGCCCCTCCTTACAGCACTGGGACACAATGAGACAAGGAGGGACACAGACAAGTCCTTAAGGACTTCCACTGAGGTAGCAAATTAATACACGCTCCACCTAAACCAGGACAGAGCAACAAAGCCTGATGATCCCAAACATGATGCAATTGATCGTTTGATCATTCAGACAGGCTTTTTGGAACAAAAGAAGACATTTATTTGGGTTTGAAGTTTGTGATTTGTATGAAAAGGACATACGGCTGTGTAGAGAGTGTGGAAAATCCCTGCTCTAGTTCTGAATGCAAATGACAACGGCACGTTGACCCGGAGACGAAGATAATTGTCAAATCTGCTCAAGACGTTGGCTTCTTAGTTACATCAGAGTGCACTGGGATCCTGAGCGGATTTTTTCAGTCTTCTGATAAAACAACTGACACCATTGTGTGATAATTGTGTCAATCATTTTTCAGAAGAGGCCGGCGGTCTTGACTGAGGAGGAGGTTAATATAGTAGATGCAGCATGTGAAGTGGACGCAAGATAGAATTCTTGCTAAGTTGCCTCTCTGCTGTGTTTTGCCGCCTATCAGCAAACTCTTTCGGATAATTTTACAACCCGACTGGAAATGCTAGGCCATAACAGGCTGAGGTGATCAAAGAACAAGCAGTCTACCTGTCCTAATCAGGCTGCCCAGACTTGCTGAAACAGTAGCAGAGTTTTGGATGCTGGTGGACTGGAATCCCCACGAGGCTTCTTAACTAGTTTAACAAGCAAGACTTCCTTGGTAATCAAGCTTCACTGGTAGATAATCTTCACCGTTTAAGTTCTGCTAGTGAGTTGTGCATCTAAGCTCAATAACCAATCTAGACCAGAATGGAAATTCAGGGAAGATCAGCCAGGTCAATCTTGGCCCCACTGCTTTGAAGTCAATCATCAAAACCAGCCTAGATCAACCTTTTCCAATTAATAACCATAGATGCTAAAAGTATTAATTTAAAGCTAAACAACAAAAATGAGAGAGTGGGAGAAAAATCAGGAGGAGATGATTAGAGAGTGTTGATGGCATTTTTGTAATGAAGTACCTTTATTATAACCGCTCTGAGTTGAGCAGGTTCAGTTTTTATTCAGCTATATAAGCGTTACGCTAGTGCTATGCTAGCTGACAGAAATGATGAATCCTTGTCTCTGGGAAAAAGCGAAAAGGAGGCTCTTCAGACGCTAAAAATACCCCACAATGTAGAACATCCACCACCAGCTCTCTCTCTCTCTCTCATTTTTCAATCCCCATTGAAATTCACCCTCAACCATATGGCAATTTGGCCTCTTTGAAGCTCACTGGATCTCACAAACTAATCGATGTGTTAACAATCTTGTGTGTTTTCAGTGTCTGCCATGTTCACACTGGCCTCCAGCACTTCCAAACACACAGTAACAATGAGATCAACCCTTTCCGGAGCTGTTCTCATCTTCAGAGTTTTCAGTGTGATTTAGTCCGATTTAAGGTGATTCCTTGTGATCTAGCTTAAAGTCTACACAGACATGATTCTCCTAACAAGCACGGGGAAAAGTAACAAACAGTCAAGAAGGGTCAGTATACAACACACCAAAATACAAATGCTCATGAGCATCACAAACAGAAGCAAACACACACACACACACACACGTTTATCATTTTGCAGACATTTCTAATCAGTGAATTTCAAGCACAGTGGTCCTACTGCACTACACTTTTTCTTCTCTGGAACACACTGAAAGTGTTTTTATCCATACAATGAAAGTCGATGGGGTCCAAAACAACAGGACCCAATCAACAAAAAAATAATTAAGACTTTTTTCGAAATATCTTCTTGTTTTGAATGTTTAGAAAGACATGAGGGTGAGTAAATGGCTTCTTTTCATTTTGGGGGTGAACTATCCCTTTAACATACATCTTGAGGTAACAAACCTCCGTACTCAAGGGAGCGATAGAGTTAACTTCAAATGTTTATCTTTTTAACCCGGACACATTATTATTCAGGTCTCTATAGCTGTGTCCGAAACCGCTCCCTATCCACTATATAGTGCACTATATCGGGTGTCAGACATTTTGTAGTGCTGTCCGAATTCTGAGTGAATGACTTCATTCCCTACATTCGTTCACTACTTTTTATCCACAACGCATTCTGATTTCAAGTGTACAATCGATGTACGCTCGCTGAAGCACTATTTCCCACAATCCAATGCGGAGAAACAATGAGCTGGAAAAGAGTGCGGGAGCGAGCGTGTTTTAATGAGAGGTGCCGTTTAATTTACAAAAATTGTGATAATTTGGTGGATATTTAAATGTGTTCGTTGGTAGCATATTCATTCTGATGTCAAATTAATGGTCGCCTGAGGGCGTTCTACGGCCATTGTCATCTTATTTGAGTGCAAAATGCTACTCGGGAGAGTTTCAAGATACTACAAACAATAAATACATAAAATTATGAACGTGTTAATGTGAGTTTATTATTGTTGACAGTATTTTAATAGTATTTAATGATTATGAACATATAAGCACTACAAAACAAAATAATAATACACCATCAACGAAACCGCAAAGCTGATTACAATATAAAGTCATTTTAAGTGTTATTGCTATTAATATTATTTTCTAAAATGAGGTACATGTAATAGGATTATAAAAGTACATATGTGACAAAGATGTTTTTGCAACAGCCAAGTCTCACGCGCAGTGTACACGTCACCGTCCGAATCCGTTCATTCACTCCTTCTGATATAGACCACTCAACTGCCATAAACTATATAGGGATTAGTGAATGAGTGAACGAGTGAGCGATTTCGGACACAGCTTATCTATACATTTTTGAACAGTTTAACAAAAACTATCAAGTTCAGTAAGAATATTTTCGAACTGCACTGATGCTAGCTATAGCACCCTAGTGGCAATACTGAGAATAAATGGTTTTTAGTTTTTAATTTAATAAACTAAAGTTTATCTGCCATCAGATCTGAATGAATAGGGAGGGAAAGTATTATAGTATAGCTATAGTAATCCACAGACTATCTAGCTATCTAAACAGTAAAATATAGTTTTAATTTATTTGTGCACCATGTAATTAACATTCACCTTAGTCATTTTGTGACGTCACGAAAGTTACGTCCACTTCACAGCACTTTTAAAGTGACATCCATGCCAAAAACAACTTCCTGCCCTTCAAAGTAAAACTCCCAGTTAATTAGTGTTAGGTTATGATCCCAGGACATACTGTGGGAGAAGACTGAGTGAGAGAGCCCATGAGAGGATTCATTAAGCCTAAGAATACATAATACCTTCAGAATCCCTCCTTATCTTATTACAGAGACAGAGATGAGACGTAGAGAATGAGTGTGAGAGAGAACATCTCATCTCAACCCTAACAGCTGCATATACTCATACACCCAGCCGCTCGGGTTGTCATGGCCACTGTGTGTGTGTGTAGCGCTTAACCACGCCTCACGGGGTAGGAGTCCCACTAACTCCAAAAAACACACTCCAGCTCCCCAACAGTCTCTCTATTACAACTCACTCCCTAACAGCATGGATTCAGGACTCAAACTGCTCTCCATTGTTTAATGGTACACTTCTGACTCTATGGCTAACCATTAAGCTGACATTTTGGTGGCGTTTCTTTGCGCTATTTACTTAATCGGTAACAATCACTACTTAACTGCTGTTAATTCTTGACAAAGTGTATCTAATACAAATGAGCTAATTTTTGTGAATTGCAAAAACAACAGCAGGGTGGCAAATTAACACCCACCACTAGCCAAATAAAGGTGTTTTTGCACAGTGGTGAGTCTTATCTACCAGACGCTGTGGTGGGTGACCCGTCTCAGAACTGTCTGTGAATAGAATTGTGGGATTGGATCTGATCACTCCAGCTCATTGGACAACAAATGTATCAAAAGCAAGCGTTCTTAACTTTTTTTTTGTCAGCCCAAACCACTTAGATGTAAAATATTTAATTAAAGTACATTCTGAAATGTAATATTTCAATAATATAATAACACATTTGTATGTTCACAAATCTCTAATGTCAAGGTCACGTGGCATGCAAGTTAAAATTTTTAATCTTTTAAGTGTTTATTTTAGAATCATTTGTATTTAGGGCTGTATAACTTGATTACATTGTGATTATTTTCATATATATTGTGATCTGAACTACAATAGGATCAATTTGACTTTGTAGCTCAGTTTTGAAGTGGGCTCAAACCTCTTTTTAGTTTCATTATTATTAGTCGTAGTAATTTCAACTTCATAAAAATTTAAATAAAACATTACTGTTGTAAAAATCCACTTGCACTGTAAAAAAATAAATGTGTGATGATTGTATTTTACAATACTAGTTTCAATACTAGTATTTATGTCTTAAATTCTTCATTTTCAAATGTTCAAGTTTCATTCAAAAGCAAACAAAAATGTTCAAGCTTTCAAGAACGTTCTTAAATTCAAAGGCTTATTTTGGTAAAATACTGGTAAAAATGCTGTAAACAAAAAGCTGGAAATTATGCAAATGTGTAAATAACATGAACCTAGCGCACAAAATATATTACCAAACGCATGTTAAACTTACAGCACATACAGAAATTAAGTTTGCTGCATTTACTGTAAACCGAGCTGCTCTGAGATGCTGAAAACCCTGGATCATGGGCTCCTCGTGTGTGTAAACCGTGCCGCCCTTCACTCTGAAACACACAAAGCAGCATACTCAGGAAAGCTGAGTAAGAATGTGGTCTATTCAACTTGTTAAAAGTTTACAGTGTTACTTTTTCTCAAATTAAAGTCCACCCAAACTGATGGTTTGATGGTGAAGCAGACAGCCAGACCTCCCGTCTCAGTGGTGGGCTGGGGTTCAGTGTATTCTGTGATGTGGGCCAGGAAGCTGGCATTATCAATTAACCTCACAGGAAGCTTTTCTACAACATGAACGCTGCAGACTTCTCATCAGGCCACTGTCGGAGGGAATGTCAGTCAGCGGGAGGATGGAGGGAGGAGGGGCAGCAGGTTTGCTGATCTCCAGTAACCTTCCAGCGGCTCCCTCAAGAGCGAAACATAAAAACACACTGCCAGGAATGTAATCAAATCAGGCAGAAACACTGGCCTGTTGTTCCAAGCTATTTCTGTCCTCTTTCCTTCTCACTCTCACTCATGAAAGAAGAAAAAACAAAAGACTCAATTACTAGCACTCCGCCCCTCTCTTTCCCTCCCTTGCTTCTCTCCTATACATCTGACCAGACAGATATAGTATCACAAAGGTAAATGTAATGTGAAGTATTCATGAACATCAATGGAAAGTGACAGTAATGAAGAGAAAGCTTGTTGATACATAAACTTGTGTTTTTGTCATCTTGTATACAGTGCTGGAGTGTATAGCATGACCAACTGTACTCTCGTGTAGCTGGACTTGTGACTATCAGCATAAGGTCCGGTCCACTAATTCAAGCATATTCTAGCCAGTAACTGCCCACCTAGACAGGACAGGTGTGTCAAGTTGTTTTCAGTTGTGGCCACATAATGAGTTGGCAACTGTATGAATGATCTGAGTAGCAACAACATTTGGAAAATGTTTCATTACGAGTTACAAACAGAACAGAAAAAAGGTTGTTCATTCATTTGTTAAAAGATCAATTATAACATTGTAGCTAACACAAATGATACACAATTTATTTCACCTTTGATTTACTTGAATCAGCACAATTTTTAATCAATGCACTCGCAAAACAATTGAATAGATAAACTCCTAACAATCACTTTTACATGTTGAGTATTAATGGTCTTTCAATAAACTTTAGAAAAATAATTTAGAAAAAAACTCAAAATTCAAAAAATAAAACGCTCAAATACCTCAGCAAAAACACCTCAAAAAGAAGAAAAAAAGGGCCATAAAAAAATCAAATGCATTAAAAAAAACTTTCTCAGAAAACAAAACAGAAAAAACCTCAAACAACAAAATAAGCACCTCAAAAACCTCAAAGAATAAAATAAGCACCTCAAAAACCTCAGAAAAGAAAATAAGCAACTCAAAGACCTCAGAAAACAAAACTCAAGTACCTCAAAAACCTCAAAGAACTCAAGGACCTCAAAAATCTAAAAAAAAAAAAAGAAAAAAAAAAAAAAACTACTCAAGTGCCTCAAAAACTTTAGAAAACAAAACTGAAGTACCTTAAGAACATAAAAGAAAAAAAATAAGCACATCAAAAACCTAAAGGAACAACTAGAGTACCTCAGAAATCTCAAAACAAAACTAAAGTACCTCAAAAACCTCAAAACAAAACTAAAGTACCTCAAAAACCTCAAAGAACAACAAGTACCTCAAAAACTAATTCTATTTCGAAAAAATAAGTAAATAGCAAGGCCTATCTAAAAAATCTACTCAAGTACCTCAAAAACCTTAAAGAATAAAATCAATACCTCAAAAACCTCAGCAAATAAAGCTGAAATACCTCAGAAGCCTCAGCAAATGTGACTTTAACCATTCAAAATGAATCATTTCAGACTATTTCACAGATATAAAAATACACAAGTCTGCACACAGATATCTAGTTTACATGTCACTATGTCCTTCAAATGAAATTCAAATATTCGATGCCAATTATGTGGCAAATTGACTGATAATTCATGCTCAGACGTGCTCAGTGTATCAACCTGGTCAACACAACACAAGGTTTAAGGGTCAAATGGCCCACTAGAATATACCTTGTAATATAACTGATTTATGAGGTATGCAAATAGGTATTTTCACGCATATTAAATGTTAAAGGTTTTATTTTTTATTTTTTAGCACTGTTTTGAACTACCACAGGTGGCGGTTTAGAGTTACAGCAGAACGAAACATTCGTTCGAGTTAGAAATCAAACAACCGTTCGAGTTAGAAATCATGACAATGTGTCCAAAAAAGACACTAAGAATGACACATCTCTTGTTTCACCGTAACAGCTTCCTGACAAATCTAAAACAGGTTCACTTGCCAGCTTATATCAGTGGCGAAACATTCTGCACCTTCAAAGGAAACAACGAGAACATCTCTCGTTTTCAAAGACACCGCTGCCAAAACAAAATAACACACGACGCAGGTCTCAGGTTAGCTGAAAACACAACTGTACAAGAGTGGACAAAAAAACGCCATGGGGCAACAGGATATTACAAGTTTATCACAGGCCTCTGATCAGTTTAGAAAGAAATAGCCAATAAAACAACAGAGCATAAGCTGACTGAATCGAGTCAGCTTGCCTAGTCTCTAACCCATTAGCAGCGAGCCACACGCGAATGGCACCTCCCCAACATAAATCCCATGCTGCGTGCCAAGGACAGTAAATCACAACTCTGCAACCTTGCAACCAGTGAACCAGGGTCAGTGACAAACAAGAGTGTCCATGATAAAGAAAACAAAAAAGCTTTTAAAAATCGAGCTTAAAACATGTGCCAAGTTTTCAGAAATGCATTTGTTGTATCCATGTTGCTTTCATACGTTTTTTTTTTTTGAGAAAGATTTTAATAAGTCTAAAAATATCATGATAATATTTTTTCTCAAGGTATTTTTATAATTATTGATTCATAAATAATAATAATGTTTTTTGGGAAGTCACACCACATGACATTTTACAACCTAAACTTAAATTGCCTTGTCATGAAAATATCAAATTATTAACACACGGTAAAAATATAATTTGATTAAAATCTTAATATATATAATATTTTTACTGTGTTATTGAGTTTATTTGCAAAAACAAATAACTCCATTTTTAAAAATGTTTAAGAATTATGTTTTAATTATGTTTTTTAGTTCTACATTCCAATTAATATGCAGTTGGGTTGTTTTGATTAAATAACTTAAAAAGTACAGCTAACACAAAACACAAAAACATGATAACATGATAATGAATAAAAAAAACATGTTTTTGAGAAATAAACTCATAGTATGTATATATATATATATATATATATA